>JARYZH020002457.1:0-15701 GCA_030021035.2 Notholithocarpus densiflorus | reverse complement strand
GAATAATCTTAACTGCTTACCATAAAATATTTCTTGGTGTCCCTGCTTATCAGAATGGTGCCTTGTTGGATAGATCAACAAAATAACTGTGATCACATTCTTGTCATCACTAGAGTTCTACAATTATTGTGCTTTAGTGTAGGGGCCCGTGTTGGTATTTGCTCCCATGAATGGGTCAAAATTTTGAGGGAAAATTTTAATTCATTGGAGTCCAAGTATCACATTGTCCCCCCTGCCCCAAATGTCTCCCCAGCGCCCGTGGGTAGCTTTATTTTCAACAAGCACGCTTTTGTTTCATTTGGCACTCCTCTATTAATTCCCGATTTTCACGCTTGGAGTGTAATGAAAAGTTAGTTTAATTGTGATATAATGGCATTTGGAGGCATCCTTCAAAGATCACCCTTTAAAGACATGGCTGTCACTCCACCATCATTCTCGTACATATTCACTAACTTATAATACTCCCACATGTATTAATTCTTTGTTCACTGGTACCATGAGTGCCAAAAGTTGAAGTTAGCATAATGCTTTATTAAATAGTAGAAACAAAAAAAAAAACAAAAAAAACAAAAAAAAAAATCATCTTTTATCATAAAACATTTTAAAAAAAATTGACAAAAGCATGCAAATTATAGTTGCATACATGTGGGGCCCCTCCATGTATATATTTTGGTCCCTAAAAGGCTCAAATGTCAATTTTGATTTTTGTTGTCATTAGGTGTGCCTGTAGAATTTGCATGCTTTTGTCTTTCATGTTAATTGAAATAATATCCTAACTGTTAAATATTTCTTGGGTGGTAGGGTTTTAGTATCTGTTAAAATATTTAAAATTATAAAATAAATGTGTTAAAATATTTAAATAGGATGTTTTATAATGGCCTAAATTAATACATGTTGGTCTTAACATGTTGAAGATGGTTACTTTTCTTTTATGGAAGTATTAGATACTTTGCTTCATATCTTTTTCAATATTATTATTAGCTTCTTTGGTTGCTGATTTGTGTCTCATTTAGAACAACAGGTTGCAATAATTATGTTTGAACTAAAATTAATTTTAGTCATTTACTGTTGCTTGTCGGTTATATAAAATAAACCTTGAACAATTGATCCTATCTCGAAGTGATTATTTGACTTTGTGGATTATAGGATTTGGGGTTCAAAAACACCTAACTTAATAGGACATTTGAAATATGCATAAGTTAACAACTGAGAATTAATAATCCTGAGTGAATAAATTAACCTTCTTGACTAAGATACAATAATGCTTACTTGAGATTCACTAAATCAACATAAAGCATCTCTATGTAAACTATCGCGATATTAGCCATCTTGATATAAAGCATATTTGAACAATTAATCTTAGGGCTGTGCAAAAAAACCGCATGACCAGCTTGACCTGACTTGCACCGACTAAACTCGACCCATGCAGGTCTATTAAGTGAGGCGGGTCAGGTTGGGTGGGTTAGATAGATAATTTAGTGGGTCAAGCTGAATAACGAGTTGATATATGTTTAACCCGCCACAAACTGACCCGCCCGCTTTTATATATATATATATATATATATATATATATATTCTTTGTCATGTTACAAAAATCTACCTCACATATACTCTCACTTTATTTCTCTGACCATCTCTTTCTCTTTCTTTTTATTTTTCAATATTCACATTTCTCTTTCCTAATAAACTCTAGCTGCTCTCTCTAAGATTTTGTTATTATTCTTCTCTATGTACATGACAAATTTCATATCCTGAAATATTTATCTTTTCAATGTAATAAAATTTCAGTCATTCTCAAAAAAAAAAAATATTATTTGCAATTATTTTTAATTAAAATTACAATTTTTTCTTTCCTTTTTTTATTTGAGGGAGCAAATAATTATCCAATTTAATTGAAATAATTTCATTTAGTCTCTCTAAATTTTTTTTAAATCAATCGAAATTGCCAACCTGCTCAACTCGCCGAGTTGAAACTGTTAAGATTTTCAACCAATCCGCTAGATTTATATATAGAATAGTGGGTTAGCAACGGATTGGAGTTTTCCCAACTCGCCATTGGTGGGTTGGTTAAAAATATTGTCCTCCACTCACCCAACTTGGCCCACGCACACTCCTATTTTATCCCATTTAAAGCTAATTCATAGGAAATTAAGGGATTCAAGCATACTGGATTGTACTGACTCCAAATTACTTAGAATTGAACAGTAAATCAGATAAAACTTAGATTAACAACAACAAATTGCATTAAACTTAATTACATGATTGAAGTCACAGGTGCTGGCTAGGAAGATCTTCATAAATATAAGTTTATATACATGATTTCACTTAAAAATAAGTTTATACACTAGGAAATATAAACTTACAAGCACAAGACAACGAAGATCTTCATACAAGTCTTAAGGAATTAATTGAGCGCATGTTACAAACTACTTCCTAAAAATTTAATTAATTATCTCTGAAAGTGCTCTGTTTATGTTCTAACTAAAATTTTAAGTGTTTTTGATTGTTGTTGGAGTGTTTTTCCTGTAACATCAGGTCTTCTATTTTTACTTACGCTCTGTTTGTTTTGTTGGAAAACCTTCTATAAAAAAAGATTACCACATTTTCCTGTGTTTAGTAACATAAAAAAAATTGGTCAACAGAAAACTCTAACAAAAATAAGCCTTTTTTTCTATAGATTGTTTTCCAAAAAAAAATATTGGAAAACAACCTCTCTTTTGCGCGATGCATAACTCTTATAGCTCTCTCACTTCTTCTCTTCCCTTTACTTTTTCTCTCTTCTCACACCCTCACTGTCACTCCTTCTGGTCTCTTCTCTTCCCATAGATTTCTCCCTATTTCTCTCTCTTCTCTTTTTTCTCCCGGTTTCTCTTCCCCTCTGTAACACAATTCTTTGAATTTTGAGCTATATTTTCTTTTTTCTCTAAACTATTTTTGGCTTGATGGATTCCCATATGGACAATTGCAGAAATTCATTCTTTATCACACATAAAAGTGCCAAAAAAAAAAAGGTAAAAAAAAAAAAAAAAACCAGAAAGAATGAATGAAGTAAAAAAAAGAAAATTTGCCAACATAGTGTTATATGGCTAATTGCTTTTACATAGGGCAATCCATACAATAAATTAATAATGTTGTTACAAATAATAGTATAACAAATGATAATATTTTTAGGGGAATTGCATTTTGTCGCTTATCATATTAATATTATGAAGTGGATTGCAATGTTTTCCTTAAACTTCAACGCTAAGCCATTGATTTTTTAAAACTATTGTATCAATTGTGACATATACCCTAGTACCGTGTATGGGCTAGCATTGTAGATATATTATGCAGAATTTTTTTTGAGTAATTTGTAATTGTTTTTAGTCCTACAAAGTGATCAATATATATTTCTTATGTACGTTATTGCCCATATATATACACAAGCAAGATGAATGATAAAGATCATGAAAATTGGACACCTAATTTTAATTGTATCTAATTTTGATTGTATCTGTTGTCAAAATTTTAGTTTGAAAACCAAATTCATTCTTGGTTTTTTTATTTATATTGATTACATTAGCTGGGTTTACAAAAATCACTTATTATACATGTTTTAAATTATACAAGAAATGTTATAAAAATTTTGTGCATACCAAACACCAAAAAATGTTTTCAAGCTCATTTTCAAAGTTGTTAGCAACACAAAATAAAAAAATAAATAAAAAAGAAAAAAAAGAAAAAGAAAGATAGTTTTTTCAGAAAATACTCTTTAGAAAATGAACTATTTTCCAAAAAACGTTAATGCTAAAACAAACAGAGGGTAAAGCTCTGCATGTTCCTCTGTTTGTTTCAGCATTAATGTTTTCTTATTGGAGTGTTTCAACATTAATGTGTTATTGGAGAGTTTTTCTTATGATATAGTATTTTGGGCTTTACTTAAGTTTGGGCCAATCTTTACAATTTAAGAATTTATTTTCTATTGGCCCAACAAACTCCTCTTTCTCTTTCACCACATATTGTTGAGACGGACATTCAAAAGATTGGATCTCTGCTGCACTTCCTGTGGAGCAATAAAGCTTCCTAAATCCAGCATGATTCAGTTTACATTTGGAGTTCTGATATATATATACTTTTCATGTGTCTGCAGTTATGATATTCTACAAAAATTGTTTTTTAAGTACAAAAATTGTGGAGTTGCTTGTAGTTGTAATGAATAGGTTCTTTGGTCTAATTTCTACTAGGTCCAATTAATGGTGCCCATAGAGCATTTGTTAATGGATCATTTTAAGAATGTTATGATATTAATTTTATGAAAAATATAAAAATTTGTTAAAAAAATCAGTCACTTTTTTATTTTTCCATAGAAGATTTCTAAAAATATTTTCTAAACCAATGCCCTCATTGCATTCCTTAACTTTTCCAATTAATCACATATCGGATTTTTCCAAAGTGATTTATCCAAAAAAAGCATTTTTAGTGTGTTTGTGTTTTCCTATTCACCAATTTCATTACTTCGTGGGTTTATTAAAACTAGCAGTGACATTAAATGAAGGGAAGCATCCAGTGTTCTAATCGAATAAAAATCATATCTCAAATGTTTCACTTTATACTTCATCAATTATGATTTGTTATTTTTTTTTCTTTAAAAAGTAACTTAGGTTTAAAAAAAAAAAAAAAAAAAAAAAAGCAAAAACAAAAACAAAAACAAAAACATGATATACATGAATGTTGTAGATGGTGGAGTAGGAAGTGTTACACTAAGAGTGTGGCGTGATTTTTATTCGAATTTAGAATTCGAGTGACCTTGTGACTGGTGTAAGTCTTGAGTTTGGACTGAAGAATAGAACTTGAACAAATGGGGGGTAGAATGTAATTGGATATGAACTTTGCTAAAACATGTAACATTTATGGTAATATTCTATTGTTGGCGGTGCAGTAGGACAATAATTCAAGCTTTACAAAGTACTAAATTGGCACCTCCCCATGTACAAAGTACTTGGGGGTTTAGAGGAGAAAGGGTTCGAGCTGCGGGGTTAGCAGCATGTTATAATTATTTCTCAAAAAATAAAATAAAATAAAATAATTCAAGCTTTACATGCAAGGTGGACCCAATCAGCCAAGAGTTCAGTACTTGGTTGGTGACATGTCATTTGTATTAATTTGTTGTCACATTAGCCCAATGACAATAGATATGTGGCCCAAAACATAAAGTCTCTCATCTCGTCTTCCTAAACCCTCTATATCAAGCATCAAGAACGTATTTGCAAATTGTAGAGAAAGACATGCTATTTGAATCAAGAGCCCGTTATCATTTGGACCAGTCCACGCATGGAAAGCAGGAAAGGGCTTATTTGCTTCTTCTTTTAGGATTTATTATTTTGTGTAATGGTTATATGTAATATCCATCTTACACGAATGTGGATCATACAAATGTGTACTACACCTCATATATGAGTGATGCTAAATACAATTATTACACAAAATACCACCACGTCTTTCAAATAGTACTATTCTTCACAAACAAGCTTAGTTTTTTGTTTCAACGGTTTTTTTTTTTTTTTTTTCCGATTATTATTTATATATAGTGTTTGTTTGGATCACGTCCACGTTTTGCGTTTCAGGCGTTTTTTTTTTGTTTTAACCAGCAGTTAATGCACTGTTCATGGGATATGAACATTGTATTTAGGCCAATGAACAGTGCTGAACAGTAATAAACAGTAACCAAATTTTTTTTTTTATTGTTTTCAGTTTTCAGCAAAATAAACGGTATCCAAACGCACACATAATATAAAACTGAAGTGTTTGACCATTTGTTAACCTTATAATATCTTGACACATAAGCTTTGTAACTCTCATAAATTTCTACATCATCACTATTTTTTTAATTTGATTTATCCTATTTTAAAAGGAAGTATAACCTAAGCAGAAGTCCAACTCTAACCTAAGGGAAAGAACGGAGAATTATAAAACAGGGGTTGGAGGCCTTTTTTTTTTTTTTTTTTTTTTTCTCTTATTTTCTTTCTATTGGTGTTGATTTATGCTTTGTTTTTTCTCTTGCGCTTCATGGATAGGAGATTCTAGCCTATGCATATATCTCCATTGGTGTTGAATTTGGAGTATTCATATAGTCACCACCGAAGACCTTCTCATTAAGGTACACATTTAGGACATTGTAAGTCCTAATAAAGATAGCTATTATATATGTCCTTGCATGATTTATATCTATTTTATAGAATTATGTATAGCTATGAATCATTAGGATTAATTTTCTCATGCTTATCCTGCAAAATATTTATTAAGAAAAAAAATTATTAATTTCTCTCCAACATAAAGAATTATATGCTACAAACTTCATTAACCATTAAAATTGCTTTCACATTTTTCCTACTATATAATCAAATGACTTTTACAGTTGGTATTATATATTTTTCAAATGGACATGGTCAAACTCCCCCTTGGAGAAAAATATATGTTTTAAATATCAAGAAGTTATATGATTGAATCTCATATAATTATTTTTTATTGCCAGTGATACAAATTTATGTTAAATACAAATTTCTACATCAGCTTTTTTTCTTTTTCTTTTTTTAAAATAATGGGAAAAAACCCCAACCCTAAGCAAGTGATTGTCTCTTCAAAGCTATCCACAAACCCTAATGTAGCAAGACTTCTCTTCTAACACTACTCCCATTCAACTTTCAAGCCTCTCTTCCTTCACTCTCTTCCCCCACGATAGTGTTAACCTAGATTCTCTCCCCATTTGTACGCCACTTCACTTTCCCTTCAAAATCTAATCATGAATCCTGATATATGATTTAAAACACCCACATCTATTTGGTCCACTTTGATTTTATTTGGTCCACTTCGGTCTTGTTTGATCTACTTTCGTCCTATCAGGTCCATTCAATCCTATTTGGTCCACATTGGTCCTATTCGATCCACTTCTGTCCATACCGTCCACTTTGGTCCTTTTCGGTCCACTTTGATTGTATTAGGTTCATTCAATCCCATTCGGTTCACTTCAGTCCATTCTGTCCACTTTTGTCCTATTCGGTCCTGTTTGGTCCCCTTTGGTCCTATTTAGTCCACATTACTCCTATTAGGTCCACTTTGTTCCTATTTAGTCCACTCTGGTCCTAATCAGTCCATTTTGTCCACTTAGGTTCTATTTGTTCCTATTCGGTCTACCTTGGTCCTGTTTAGTCCATTCGGTCCATATTGGTCCTTTCTGTCCACTTTGGTCCATTCGGTCAACTTTGTTCCTATTTGGTCCACTTCGGTCCTATTTGGTAAACTTTGTTCCTATTTAGTTCACTTCGGTCCTGTTCAGTCCACTTTAGTCATATTTGGTCCTATTTGGTTCATTCGATCATATTCTAACCACTTCGGTCCATTTTGGTCCACTTCATTATATTTAGTCCATTTTTGTGCATTTACATAATGGAAAAATATAGGTTTGGGTTGAGAGCACATATTATAAATCCAAATTTATTATATATATATATATGTATGTATATATAAAAGATCTCAAACTTGTAATATCTAAAATCTTAAGCGTAGCATTTATTGTTGCTACGCTTCTATTGAGCCACATTAACATAGCATTTGGGACTATTTCGGTCCGGTTAAATTTAAGTGAAGTCTTTCTAAACAAGAAGGTTGTGAATATACAAATGTTATCTTTAGGGTAGTTTCTCATTCGTTTTAGCGTAATTACTTTTAAGTAATCACATGAGGTTGATTATACCTTTAAACTAAATAAATAAATAAATAATATATATATATATATATATATATAGATAATGGCAATCGCAATTAATTTAGTAAATATGGGTTAAGGGCTTAGACAAGTAAAAGATCTAAAAAAAGGGTAGAGATAGTGGACAAAGTAGACAACTGAACTGATCTAATCCTCTTTCACAATTGCATCATTGAGAACGCCAAGGATATGTTTGTTAAGTATAACTTTTCAATCTTGTTCACTCTTACACTTCACACTTTTTACTAAAAAATTTTGGATCCCTTAATCTCGGAATGAGGTTCTTATTTGTTGGGATGGAGCTCCCTCCTTCATCGTCCACTAGTAAGGCGTAGGATTAGAGGGGGAGATACTTGTCCCATCTCTTTCTTCTCTTCTTTTGAGGCATGGATGAGTGGGAAAACGGGTGTAGAGCACTGTTCTGATGAGTCATTTTGTAACAAATATGGCCTGCCTAGTTGGTAGAGTGCATTAAATGAGGAGATGATTAATGTTGCTTAGCTTGCATGTTTCCATTCTTGGTATCTCGATGAACTTCTGCTTTTAGATGAGATGCTTCCCCATCTTCCTCAACCTTTGGAGAGGGTCTTTAGTGTTCAGTTGATCAGGATGGGGCTATCCTCAATTTAGTATTCTTGGGGTGTGTACAAATATAAAAATTCTAGGACCACGCATGTGCTTACAACTTAAACACATGACAAGTAGTGATTGGATTACTTTTCACTAAGTTTCAATGATGTACTTGTGTGTAAATGATGTAATCCAATCACATATTAACAAATGTACAACTTGTGTGTCCATAGAAGAACCGGTACAAATATAGAGTAGTATTTTGAACTTTGTTAGGCACCAAGGAGTAGGAACTCATACAATATATTAATTAAGTTGACAATCTTTTTTTTTTTTTTTTTTAAGAAGGAAAGTTGACAAACTTGAATAACATGCCTACACATATTTTTTGAACTTCAACTAGAGTTACTCACTTTAACTAGAAACATTAAAGTTATGTTTGATAACAATTTTTATTTTTTATTTTCAAAAACTTGTTTTTGGGAATATAAAGAAAAAACAATTTTCTTGTATTTTTGAAATAAAAAGCATGTTTGGTTAGCTAAAATTAAAAAGATAGTTTTTTGAAGAAAAAAATAGAAAATACTAAAATATGTTGTTACTAGGATTTGAACTCTAATGCTAACTCATTAAATGAGACAGATTCATTAAATTAAATGCGTGTTTTTATTAACTTTTGAAAATTAGAAACTGAAAACAGTTTTTTGCATGTTTTCAGTTTCCTTCACAAATTGAGTTTTGAAAACAGTTTTTGTTTTCTATTTATTTTGGGTTGCCAAACAAATTTTTTAGTCTCAAAAATATAAAATTGTTTTTAAAAACAAAAAATAAAGAGAAAAAATAGTTACCAAACATACCCTAAGATTTCTCAATTAAGGTGGGTATTACAGGAACATCATAAGAAATTAGCTTCTTCTTTATGCTTGTATTCCAAAAATTCTTGACCTTATTATCTGTTCTTCCTGGTAGTTGCTTGGCTATCTAAGCCCACCTTCCTTCTTGCATGAAAAAAATAAATGATATTCATGATGAGGGTGATGATAAGAATAATAATGATAAAAAAAGAGGATCCTATTAAATTTACTGAATATATTTACGAGCTATGGTATTACTATATATTAAATAAAATATAAAAAATTTGGATCTGAATCCAAAAAATTTACAATAACTTATTTATTAGGTTGTTGAGGTGTCGTGTCATTAATGATATTTATTATCACGTTGGTTTGTAAAGTTTACAAATATATATATAAAATAAAATTGGTAATAATTTTAGTATTTTTGGAAGAAAAATGTTAATTAATGTTTTTAGAGTAATGGTTAACAATTTATTTTTAAAAAAAAATTTATGGAAAAAAAAAAAAGCAATTAATACTTTGACAACTTTTTTTATTTTTTATAGAAGTGGTGTCAAAACTTTCCAAAATGAATTGTTCGTTAAGAGTCCAAATTTTCTGTCTCACAGAAGATTTGGATTCATTAACTATTGTTCTAAAGACACCCATTAACACGACCATTTTCGGAAAAGAAAAATAAGATAGTACTTGTTTCCTAAAATGCCATGAAGTTCAATGATGAGGGCCTCTTCTTCTGGAGAGAAGCTCCCAGCCTCCCACGTTTTAAGTCAGGTCTGACATTATTTATCCATCTTAGTCTACAGCTCTTTCCACATCTCTGCAGGCCTGCTTCATAGAAGCCATACAACGAAACCGAAAAAAATAAAATAAAATAAAATAAAAATAAAAAAATAAGAAAGAAAATTTGAGAAACAATACTAGGAATCCATGAAAGCTATAAAGCTTGCGCAATTATGAGAGACAAGCGAGCAGTGATAATGTTACCAGCAAATTTTGGGACAGAGCTCCAGCAACCATGGCCATATTTTGAAATGTAGTTGATGAGTTTCTCATCTTCCTCCGGTGACCACAGTCCTCTCTTCACCTTCTTCTTGTCACAGCACGAGTGATGTCCCATCTTTCTCACTAAAAGCAGTATTATTCTCTAAAAGCAGTGTTAGTGCAGCCAAGATGGATGATAAATAAGTACTGGGAAATAAGTTTAAATAAATGAATAAAATCAGAGAGATAGAGAGATAAGAAATAATAAAGAAAGGCAGCACTAGCTAGGTCAAAGAAAGAAAGAAAAAAAAAACAGTGAAAGAAAGAAATGGGTAATTTGGAAGTGTGAGTACCACTGAGTAAACTGAGGCTATGAATTTAATGTAAGAGCTGTACCATGGTGGCCCAGTTAGGGTTTGTAGCAAAGGGCTTAAACTTGCGCAGTATCATCCTTTAAGAGCTGTATTGCTTAGAATGTATCCTTTTTTTTAGTTCTGTATTGCATGGGACTATGGGAGTGGTAATATAATCTAAATCATGAAAACATGATTGGATATTGAATCAGAAAAATTTCCAAAACTTTGGCTCAATCAATGCTAGCAATTGGGTACTAGGGAATTAAGTAGATCTCCCTTCATATATAGAGAAGTACAATAATTTTATGTTGTTGGGTATTAATGTTATATCATGTCATATATTATTCTTTATAATCAAAATTGTGGCCATGGGGATGCTTGCTTCTCGTGTCATAAATACAATCATTTTGTAGCTTTATTTTACACGTCTATAACCGAATTTTTTTAAAATTTTTTTTTTTTTATCACGTGTCTCAATATTTAATTTTTATAAGTTTGTTTACTCTAAGTGAATTCTTAAAAAAAAGTTATGAAAGAATTAAGATACTTCAATCAAATTTTTTTATTAAAATTTTTAAGAATTTGAAAAAAAGCTTCTTCATTTATTTAAGTTATTTTATTCATTTAATGTATTTTCTATTACAAAAGTTTCAAAAAGTTTGAAATACTCTTTTAAAAGTTTCATAAATTTAAGAAACTTCAATAAAAAATTGAAATTGAAATATTAAAATTTTAAAGAAATTTAAATGAAATGTCATTATTTATTTATAAATTAATTCAATCATTTACTATAATTTCTATTGCGAAAGTTTAATTCAAAAAGTCTAAAAAACTACTTCAATTTAAAATTATTATCAAAATGTTTAAAAAATTTATTATTAATTCAAGATTATTCTAATAATTTACTATAATTTTTTTTTTTTTTTGAGAAAAAGTATTTTCCTCTCTATATTTAGGATAATTCACAATTTCCCATTCTATCTTTGAAATATTGGTTTAACCAACTATTGCTGCCTCTCCAGAAACAAGTTATTTAACTTATTATTGCTACCTCCATAGTTAGAGTACTTCTTTTGGTAATTGCTAATGTGTATCAACAAATCTGCCAAGGAATTCGAATCAAGTACATGTATTGTAGGGCCATCCTAAAAAGTTGTAAGGTCTTGGTCAAAAATAGTTATGTTGGAGAAGGTAATAAGTAATAACTTTTCCATTTAAGTACTTTCATTTTAACTTAAGTAATTAATAATTACTTTTGGTAATGCTCATCCACTGCTGCTTGATTTTGTAATTCGATTGATAGATGTGATTGGCAAAAATCAGCAGCAGTGAATGAGAATGTTGACACATGTGAAATGATGGGTTAATATTCTTTAAAGTTTTTAGGATAATTCTATATTATAGAGTTTCTTAAAACCTTATTAATCCAGTATGGAATGAATTATTTTAGAGAAGTGTTATGTGTTTACAATATTCTTACAACAATTTTATAATAAATTTTATGTGATAAGTTATTATTGATTTTAATTTGACCCTTGTTAAAATTATTTTTTTGCTCATTAGTAATAGGTAAACACTAATAACAACTTGTCACTAAGAAAATGTTGTAACCATATGTAGCATTTTTCACTATTTTATGACATAGTTAATAATTTAAATTGGTATCGAAATTATTACTGGTCGATGTTTATTTAAATGTTGTTGAGGTCACAAAATTGAATCCTTCAATTTCACAATAGATGATTGTGGTTTTAACAATTATATAATATAAATATTACTTTTAAAACTTTAGAGGGTTATTATCTTGAAAATGATGATCATTACTCTTAAAATTTTAAAGGATTATTATATTGTATATAATGATATTACTCTTAAAATATGATGATCATTACTTTTAAAATTTTAAAGGATCATTATCTTGTATATGATGATGATGAATGTCCATGATTAGATGATGATCAATCACCATAGTCATATACTTGAGTTCCATAACTAAAGATTTAAAAATACAATGTACCAAAGAAGGAAAATTAGGGTCGGTGTTCCTGCTAAATTAATACGCAAACTTAGATTTACATCGATGAAGAACAACAAAGGTGAAATTAATGATGAACTCTTTTCTTAATCATGATAACTTGCTTGATGTAAATGATAATATATGTATGTATATGCTTTCTAAGTTTCCCCAGTGCTACACTCTTGTTGAGGGTGACAGAATTGTACGACAACAAAAACCAAGAATCGATGATAATGATGATTGTAATGAAAGATTCTATATATACATATACTACATATCAATGATCACATAAATGTGATGATAGAATTAATGGAATAACGTAGCACTTCTAGCAAACATTTAAGGTCTATCATTTTGCTACTCTAGAACTGGTTGACTTAGAAGTATTACAAGTACATTAGGCATGTAATCATTATATGGAGAATGATAATTGAAGATGAAAGTGATATTGATGATGATGGCAATATATGGTAGACTTTGATATGAGATGATAGAAGCTTATTTTCATTTTTTTTTTCCCCCTAGAATTAAGTCCAACTCAAAGTGTGCAAGAAAAAGAAAGGAAAAAAAAACCCAAAGTGCTCATTCATCCCAACTTTTTAGGTTGAAATAAAGAACAACAAAATTATCGTCCGAAATTGTGGACTCTTTTTTTTCTGTGGCTGAAGGAAAAGGGTGGAATTTTTTGTTATTAGCCAATGAACTTCTAATATGAAACGATCATGGAAATGGTTCCTATAAAAGAAGGTCCCAATTTTATTCTTTTTCGGAATATAAGAAGGTCTTAATAGATTATTCAAATATGGTAAATTTTGCCTATCAAAAACTATATGTGTGTGTGTGGAGGGGGGGGGGGGGGGGGTATAAGAATCCATAAACTATCTCACTCTCACAAAAGTACGTAAAAAAGTTCTTATTCATATGATTTTTCTCTGTTACAATTCTCACTCTATGTTTCACTCCCTCCATTCATTTGTCTTCTTTTTCTTTTTACACTCTTCCTCCTCCTCATTCTTCATCCTCATCATGTGCTTGATTCTCCTTATTTTCTTCTCTAGCATGTGTCATAGTAGGTGCTATCCTGGTTTGGTTGGGCAGCTTTCTGCCCCATCAAGCTCTTCTTTCCTTGAGGTCATGATGAACAAAGGCTTTTGGAGCTTCTTTTTTTATTCTGATAAGTTATCTATTGCATTAAATGATATGGTGTTAGGTGGATCATTGTGGATTTATTAGGAAGATCTAAAGGCTTCCTCGGACGCTATGTGTACCATAGTGGATTTATCAGGGTAATTTGGAGAGCTTCCTCGAACAATATACGCACCTTGGTGGGATGCATTTGATAGTTCAAGCGTCCTCGGATAATGTGCATACCTTAGTGAGATGCCTTTGGTATTTCGTCTACAGGTATTTACCTCAGATGGTTCAAGTGGTCCATTCATGTTTGGACTGAGGATGGTGGGCCCTGTTTGGTCAATTCTCGGGGTTCGGGATCTTGGGGGTACTTTTCATAATCGCTTATTTTATCTTTTACCCTTGTTATGAGGTATATTTTTCCGTAGTTGGGCTCTATTTCTCGGAAAGGTACATTATGGGCTTGTTCTGGTCTAAGGCCTAATGCTTACTTGAGTTTTAAGTGCCACATCCCTACGTAAATAATTTTTAAAAAAATTTAAAAATTAATATTTTATTAAAATAAAATTTAGAATAGATATTAGATAATTTGATATGAGTGTTTTGAAAAGTGGTTAAATATATATATATATATACTAAAATAGACATAGGATGTGTTTGGATACCGTTTATTTTGCTGAAACTGAAAAATTATTGCTGAAAGTACTGTAGGTAAAGGTAAAAGTTAGTTGAAATAGTACAGTGGGGCCCATGAATAGTGGCCAAAAAGTGCAGTGGGGTTCATGAATAGTAGTAAAAATAAGCTGAATAGTGAAATAATTTTAATTTTTCCACCTAACCCAAATGCACACATAATTGTTTTTGCAAGAATTAATGTAAATGCTCAAGGGACATTGTAAACATGTTTCACAAAGCGTTACTGACAAAGCACTTCACTAAGGGTGTATTTGGATACCACTTATTTACTGAAAACTTATTGCTAAAAACACTGTAGCAAAATAATATTTAAATGTGTGAATAGTATCGTGAGACCCAAAAATGCTTTGGTATGTGCGTTGTTGCATTTTTGGCTGGATCGTGAATAATACTATGGGACCAGTCAAAAATTTAAATGCTGAAAACGCACAATGGCCGTTGCCAAACGCACGCTAAAGGTGATAAAAGGGGTGTCATTGTCACATGGGAGAGAAAATATTATAAAGAGCAAACTTTATGTGGAGGGGAAGGGTGCATATTATTTGAAAATCAACATCGAATAAAGTGCCTTCACGGGAGGTGCTAAAGGGGAAAGCCCTTTGTCTTTGCCTTGTCTAACTATAGTTGAAGTTGATTTAAATTGACATTATCAAGATCACTTTATAAGACAATTATTATATGGATTTGTGCTAGGGTTTTTTGTCAAACTTCCAAGATGCTAAAACAAAATATTTGCCAACATCATCAAGGTGGTTTCTGAAGTAAAATATGACCATATCGAACATTGCCTACTTGGAAACAGTTAAGGGATACTGCAAAAATCCACCCAAGTACTACAGAGTAGAATTAGCAAACTAGTGATACAAATTACCAAATACATTCATATGCCTCGAAAAATATTTGGGATATGGCTTCAAAAGCCCTCTTATGTACTATAAAGTTGATCTTTTTTTTTTTTTTTTGAGGTTAAAATATGAAATGTTGATCAGGTTTTACTCGGGTGTTGTTGTCGGGGCATGATCCATCGTTGTCAATATAATTGAACAGGTTACTTGAAGATTTTTTTGTGAAAAAAAAAATTAATATTAAAAAAAACTAATAATGTTGATAAGTAATTCTATGGTGATATAATCTAGACTCACATTTATTGAGAATTGAAAACACCTACTTATCAAAAAGAAAAAGAAAGAGAATTGAAAACCCACCAAATTAAAATATTTTCAGAATGCTTCTGGTACGTTAGTGTATCAAAGTGTTCTTCGGTCATATCAGATGACTAATTAAGATGATAAGAAGTATCATGTTGAACAATGTTGAGAGCCTTATATGATAAGATGGCCAATATTGGTTCT
>JARYZH020002456.1:0-15701 GCA_030021035.2 Notholithocarpus densiflorus | reverse complement strand
GTAATATATTTTTAGCTTTTTATAAGATAAATTTTGCTATATTGAAACTTTTAACTTCTTACAATTCTGAAATTTTATTTTTAAAAAATAACTTTGTTTACGTACACCCACAATACTAACAAACTTGTAAAGTATACAAGTTTAACAAATATAACAATTATTTAACCCATAAATAACAAAACAATAAACTAACAAATAATCATTTAGAAAACTATCATTCTAATCCGTCTCTAAAAAGAACTTGATTTTCTTTTCAAATAATATCTCACGTGACTTAGTACAAAATAAGAAAAACTAACAATATACTGAAGAAACAATATTTAAGCGCTCAAGAAAATTATAAAAACTAAGACATATTAAATACATACTTTGAAAAGCACCTCATTGAAATTGGATTCACAAAGCCTAGGACTCCTTAAACACCATTTATTAACCATTAACAATAAAAAAATTTTATCCACATTCCTTAAATATAATTGTATTATAAACACTTAAGAACTCTCATGTATTATTTTCACAAAAGTAATGAATTTGTGCGGGGCTTTTATAAAAATTGTATAATCTATTTGTGATATTATTATTTTTAATTGTATTAGAATAACTTAAGAATTTTAATGAATTATTTTCACAAAAATAATGAATTTTGATTTGAGCTTTTATAAAAAAATTATATTCCATTTGTAATCTTGTTATTTTTTATGTGATACTACGATTTTCTTTTTTAAGCTCCTTAAAACGCTAGTGTGTTTTTTTAGAAGGGGCCATTCAACTTTTTTGGAAGTTATACTCCTAAAAAGTTTAATTATGTAAAAAAAAATGAAAATTTGTGGGGCCAAAGGGCCATGACCCCCTTGCTGCTGTAAATTCGTTCTTGATGATATATATTCATATTTAGAGTTGCACTTTCACATAAAATAATATTACATAGGATTTTGTGTTACACTCAAAAATCTAACAGAGAGAACAATACGTTTAGGCCCTTTAGGGTTACACCTCAAAACCTTTAGGAAATTCCGTATATTAGGGGGAAAGCACATGGGTTTTGTGTATTTTTCAACTATAAAAAAAAAATTGAAAGTGAAAAAAAAATTGTAAATTGTAACTGCAAAAGAAGAGATTTTCTAACGAGGGTAATTTGAGAAAAGCATAGCTACACCAACCATTATTCCTCAAGGTCGTCTGAAATATAAGGATTACATCTACAATATGAGATTTCATTTTGGGTCTGGATGAAAATTCGTTTTCCTATGCTAATCATGCAAACAATCAGCCATTATGTCTTGACATATCAAGACATAATGGCTGATTGTTGTTTAGTCACTGTTGAGTGTGACGACAAGTAAACAGCACCACCGATCAGCACAATTGTTTGTTAATCACGGATCATATCAAACTAGTGCTTGAATTGATATTTTTCTGTCCACCATGTAGACACTCGATATTGCACCTATAATTTAATCAAAGAAGATGACTGGAGTGACTAATCATATACCCAAAATTCATGATTGCATTACATGCATTAATTCATTCATTGCATATCATAAAAATGATCTTGAGGTTTTAACGGTTGCGACGGTATGCCCGGTTTCCAAATTAGACCGTCGGATCAAAAGATATCGCATAATCAAGTTTGCACAGTCAGCATGCATTGTGTCTAGATAGAGTCGATCACGCTTGATTAATTAAATTAATTCTGATTGGTTAAACAATTAAAATTAATTAAATAATTTTGTGATTGGTTGATAGTTAGTGTCAAAAATAAGATTGCTTGCATGGGAATAAAGGGGTAATTGGATAACGATAAAATTGTGGATAATCTAGACTTTATCAAGATCTATTTTAGAGTATTTATCTACAAGATAATTGTTGCTGAAAAGACCTGAATTATCCAGAAAAGAGTTTAAATTTTAGAATACGGATTAAAAGCGCATCTAAGTGCAAGTCCCGGCTCAAGAAAACCTAAAAAGGGAGTCCAAAATGCACCCAAACTTGAAAGAGAGATTAGCAGCCATTCAGCACTTTTGGAGTGCCGATCGGCACTTTCAAAGTGCCGAATGGCACACATTAGGGTTTTGGCCCGACGGCATTTGGGTGACGTTAAAACACATCCTTTTCGATTTTTTAGCGTTAAGGACGCGTCCCAGTTCGTATTCTGATCATCTAAGCAATTTTTTCGAGTCTCCCAGCCTCTATAAATAGAGACTAGATCTCAAAATTCAGCACACTTTTTAAAGCTCTCAGATTTCCTCTCTTTCTGACTCCTCTTTCTGATATTCTCTCTATTACGTTAAAGAGGTTCTGGAGGCTTTAGTCTTAAGAATTTCTTTTTTCTAAGCAAGGATTTTTAGGTTTCAAAGACAATTGCATAAATTTCTTTGAACCTTAAAATATTCTCTCGAGAAAAAGAGTACGTCCATGCAAGAGGTAGCTTTTCTTTACTTCTTCTTCTTCTATCTCTTTTAATTTTGTGATGCATGAATAATTATGTGTTTAGTTTTGATTTTGCAATGCTCATCTCATATGTTGTCTGATGGGACCGACGAACTCTCTTTCCTTAGACGACCTCATCAAATACATTCGTCCACCTCGACACGGCATGGACGAATGCAGGCGAGTCATTAATAAGAGGATTCAATACATCGAACAGTTACCAATTAGCTGTCAGACCGTTGGAAGCTCATCAAAACTCATATTAATAAGCCCTAAGGCGTTACAGGAAGAGCACTAAAACCACAATTAAGGCCCCAACAATTAGAAATTGTGAAGCTATATATACACACTCATCAGAGACAAGCAAGGTACATAGATTCACTCAAAAACACTCTTACACAGATAACTCTGATATTTAGAATTTTCCTATTTCTATCAAAAAAGCTTCTATACACTAACTTTGGCATCGGAGACGTTGTGGCAGGCACCACACTAGTGACCACCTTAGGAGAGCCTTTTATTCTACATTTGCAGGACTACTGCCGAGGATTTGGCTTCATCTGGACGAACTTACGATACTGACGATTTACGCATCATCAGTTTGGCGCCATTTGTGGGAAACGACATTTTCGCACCTAGATTCGAAAGCGTAGTTTCAGTCAATTCCTAAATTCAGATAGAGTCCAACTAAGATTCTGTAGCATTAGCCCTGCAAATCTAGACACTTACAGCTAGCGTGGAAGAACTCACCAAACAGAATCAAGAGATGAGGCTGCAACTTCAACAAGAGGAGAACCGGTCTAAGACCAACTAGGAAGAAGAAGGAGATAGCCATAGAAGGAGTGACCGTTGAGGACCAGCCACTCCAGATAGACCAAGCTCGGATCTTCTCTAAGAAATGAAAAAGGAGATGGACGAGCTAAGGAACGCCATTAAAGAGAAAACAGATTAAAGCCTGGATAGAAAACGTCAGGACGACGGATTCACCTTTTACGACGGCAGTCCTGGAATGCCCGGTGCTGTCAAAATTTCACCTGCCCCAGCTCGAACTGTTTGACGGACTTAAGGACCCCCTAGACCACCTCAACACTTTCAAGACGACACTAGGTCTTCAACAACCTCCTAACAAAATACTGTGTCGCTCTTTCCCCACCACTCTTAAAGGAGCTGCAACGGAATGGTTCACGAAGTTACCAACATCGTCCATCGACAGCTTTGAGCAGTTGGGCAATTCCTTTCTACGCCACTTCGTCGGAGGACAGCGCCCGAGGAGGCCAGCAGACCACCTACTCACCATCAGACAATGAGAGAAAGAGACCTTGAGGTTGTACGTGAAGCGTTTCACTCGAGAAACTTTAGAGGTAGATGAAGCTGATGACAAGGTGCAATTAACAACCTTTAAAGCTGGATTGAAATCCAGAGAGTTCGTGGTCTCACTAATGAAGAATCCTCCAAAGACGATGGTAGAGATACTCTTGAAGGCACAGAAATATATGAACGCGGAAGACGCCCTAGTTGCGATCAAGGACGTAGAGAAGTCCAGTGAAAAAGGAAGGAAGGAAGACGACCGGAGAGGATGAAAAAGGGAGTGCTCAGATCGTCAGACTAACGATGGGGGTAAAAGGAAAGACGAAAAAGCTCCTCGAATGGTAAAATTCACCCCTTTAATTATGCCAGTTGACAAAATTTTGACACAGATTAAAGATGAGCACTACCTCAAATGGCCAAGGCCATTACATTCGTCATCCAATGTACGTGACAAAAAGAAGTATTGTCGTTTTCACAAGGATCACGACCATTACACAGAGGATTGCAGGGACCTAAAGGAGCAGATAGAAGAACTCATACGAAAAGGGAAACTGCAGAGGTTTATGAAGAAATGGGAACCTAGTAGGTCCAGGGACGATAACAAGGACAAGTGCAAAACCTCACCAAGGGACGAGGACCACACGTCCCAACGTCCACCAAGTGTGATAGGGGAGATAAAGACGATCACAGGCGAGCCATCTGCAGGAGAGTCATTCAGATCCCTCAAGAAATCATATCAGTGGCAGGTGAACAGTATCCACATAATACTCCCCTTAAAGCAAAGACGAACGCACAGGGACATGTTTTACTCGGAAGAAGACGCCAAGGGAGTGAAGCAGCCTCCTAACGATCCCTTGGTCATTATGCTCACGATAGAAGGATTTAATACCAGGAGAATCCTTGTGGATAATGGCAGCTCCGAGAACATCATCTACCTCTCCGCTTTTCAACAATTGAAGCTAGATCCAGGAAGGCTGTTTCCGTTTGAGTCCCCCCTCGTCAACTTCAGTGGGGATAAAGTGTACCCCAAAGGCATAGTGATGTTAACGGTCACAGTAAGATCTTATCCGCGACAGCTAACTCGTCAGTTGGACTTCCTGGTGGTAGATTGTCCCTCTTCATACAATGTGATCATTGGCAAGTCCACACTTAACCGCTGGAAGGTAGCCACGTCCACCTATTGCCTGAAGGTGAAATTTCCAATGGAGAATGATGTAGGTGAAGTAAAAGGAGACCAAGTACTGGCTCGGGAGTGCTACCAAGCAGTGTTGGTAGCCAAGGAAAACCATACGTGGATGATCGAGGAAAAAGAAGAAGAGAAGGTGGAAGCCCTGGAAACTGTGGAGCTGGTAGACGGGGAGCCAATGAAGACTACTAGAGTAGGGACGACCATGAATGTAGACACGAAGAAAAAGCTAGTCCAATTCCTTAAGGAGAACTTGGACATTTTCACCTAGAGCCACGAAGACATGCCAGGCATATCCACGGAGGTTATCCAACACAAGTAAGATGTAGACCCTGATAAGAAGCTCATCCAGCAAAGTCGATGAGTGTTTGCTCTAGAATGAAACCAGGCGATCATGGACGAAGTAAACAAACTACTAGCAACGGGCTTCATCCGTGAGGTCTATTACCCGGACTGGCTGGCCAACGTCATCCTTGTCAAGAAGGCGAACGGGAAATGGAAGATATGCGTGGACTTCACAGACTTGAACAAGGCCTGCCCAAAGGACAGCTTCCCCCTGCCGAGGATAGATCAGATGGTGGATTCCACAGCAAAGCACAAGCTCCTGACCTTTATGGACGCATTCTTAGGGTACAACCAGATAAAAATGGCAGAGGAAGACCAGGAGAAAACTGCCTTCATCACGAGCTAAGGACTCTACTGCTACAAGGTGATGCCCTTCGGGCTGAAAAATACAAGAGCAACCTACCAAAGGTTAGTAAACAAGATGTTTAGTAAACAGATCGGGAGAAACATGGAAGTGTACGTGGACAACATGCTCGTCAAGAGTAAAGAAGAGTCTACTCATCTGGACGACCTTCAAGAGACGTTCACAACTCTCAGACAATATCAAATGAAGTTGAACCCCAGCAAGTGCACCTTTGGGGTGGCGTTAGGGAAGTTCCTAGGGTTCATGGTGTCCTAGAGGGGAATAGAAGCAAATCCAGAGAAGGTACGAGCCATACTAAAGATAGCGTCACCCAAGACTGTGAAAGAAGTCCAGAAGCTCACGGGAATGATAGCAGCGCTCAACAGGTTCGTCTCAAAAGCAACGGACAAATGCCTGCCCTTCTTCAAGACACTGAAGCAGGTCTTCGTTTGGACGGACGAGTGTGAGAAAACTTTCCAGGAACTCAAGCAATACTTGAGCAATCCTCCCCTCCTGAGTCCATCCAAGGAGGGAGAAAACTTGTATTTATACTTGGCAGTGTCAGCTACAGCTGTGAGCGCTGCCTTGATTCGAGAAAAGGGCAGAAGACAGCTCCCAGTCTATTATGTCAGCCAGGCCTTCTAGGGGGCAGAAGCCAAATATCCACGCATAGAGAAAATTGCATTCGCTTTGATTGTGGCTTCACGCAAGCTACGCCCCTACTTCCTGGCGAACCCTATCCTAGTGATGACGGACCAACCTATAAAGAAGTCAATGAACAAGCCCGAGGCTGTAGGAAGGATGATCCAGTGGGCTATTGTGCTTAGCCAATTCGACATTGAGTACCACCCTAGGACAATTATTAAGGTGCAAGCATTGACAGATTTCATTGCCGAATTTACAATCCCTGACGAGGAGGGGGCCACAGACGAGGTGGAAAGATGGACAATTCAGACTGACAGTTCGTCAGTCCGAAAGAGGGGCGGAGTAGGAGTCATTATCATCACCCCTGAAGGAGAGACGCTCAAATACGGAGTTCAATTAGCATTCCTGGCCACCAACAATGAAGCTGAATACGAAGGAATACTGACGGGACTAAGGGTCGGGAAGGCACTAGGAATCAAGAACTTGCTCCTCTAGAGCGACTCAAAGCTCGTAGTAAGCCAGATAAAGGGAGAATTCGAAGCAAAGGAGGAAAGGATGCAAAAATACCTGAAGTTGACGAAGCTATTAACACAAGAGTTTGATCAGGTGGAGTTCACACAAATCCCTAGAAGCCAGAATATGGGGGCAGACGAGCTGGCGAAACAGTTGTTGTCAGAAGCAAGACCAACAAGTAAAGATCTTAAGATTGAAGTCCAGAGATGCCCCAGCATTGAAGAAGTCCACACCTTCCCAATCCAGGGCGAAAGCAGCTGGATGACCCTAATCTTATCCTTCCTTCAGGACAGACAGCTCCCTTAAGACGTCGAAGAGGCAAGAAAGGTCAGGAAGAGGGCAGCAAGGTTCACGATCTTGAATGATACCTTGTACAAGAGAGGCTTCTCCAGCCTCCATGCCCTACCTGAGGTGTGTCAACGAGGAGGAAGCTAAATAAGTTCTAAAGGAGATCCACGAAGGAATTTGCGGAGATCATGCAAGCTCGAGATCCCTAATTGGCAAAGTTATCCGAACAGGTTACTTCTGGCCTACCCTGCAGAAGGATGCAAAGGAGTTCGTCAAGAAATGCGATAAATGCCAGAGGTTTAGAAACTTCCAGCGTATCCCATCTGAGAAACTGACGGCAATATCGTCCTCATGGTCGTTCGCTTAGTGGGGACTTGACATCGTTGGCCCATTACCCCAAGGTAAAGGACAGGTAAAATTTTTACTAGTTGCTATTGATTATTTCACAAAATGGGTTGAAGTAGAAGCTCTATCAACCATAACGGAGGCGAAGGTCCAGAACTTTGTGTGGAAGAATATAGTCTGCCAATTCAGGATACCACGGACGATCATATCAAACAACAGGCGGTAGTTTGATAGTCAAGGCTTCAGGGAATTCTGCTCGGGATTAGGAATCAAGAACCAATTCTCATCTCCTGGTCACTCCCAAGCTAACGGCCAGACGAAAGTGACGAACTGGACTCTACTCAAGATCATCAAGGCTCAGCTGGATGAGGCAAAGGGTGCATGGCCATAAGAGCTGCCCAATGTTTTGTGGGCATACAGGACTACAGCAAGAACCCCAACGGGAGAGACCCCCTTCAGTCTCACCTACGGCACCGAAGTAGTAATCCCAGTCGAAGTAGGAATCACCAACCTGAGACGAGAAGTTTTCCACAAAGGCAGCAATGACGATCTACTGAGAGTCAACTTGGATTGCTTGGACGAATTTAGAGACGGAGCATCATACAAGATGGTAGAGTACCAGCAGAAGATGTCCGAGTACTACAACAAAAGAGTGAAGCTCAGACGACTCAATATTGGAGACCTCGTCCTGCACAAAGTCACACCTGCCACCAAGAATCCGACTTAGGGTAAGCTCGGTCCAACCTGGGAAGGACCCTACAAAGTCACCTATTATTCCAGGCAAGGCAGCTATCACTTGGAGACATTGGACGGGAGGAAACTGACAAGACCATGGAATATCGAGCATTTGAAACAATACCGCCAGTAGATATAGTGGACGAATGTATTCATGTTTGAAATAAAGCAATAAAAGAACTATTCAACCAGTGTGATGCATGTGTAAAAAAAAAAAATTTGGCCAAGTAACAAAATTCCGCCTAGACGGATATAAGTTACTGACGAAGCCAAAAATGACAAGATCCCTTCAATGGGTGTAAGTCACAAAAAATTGGCTAAGTAACAAGATTCCGCCTAGACGGATGTAAGTTACTAACGAATCCAAAAATGACAAGATCCCTTCAATGAGTGTAAGTCACAAAAAATTGGCTAAGTAACAAGATTCCGCCTAGACGGATGTAAGTTACTAACGAATCCAGACGGATGTAAGTTACTAACGAAGCCAAAAATGACAAAATCTCTTCAATGGGTGTAAGTCACCAAAAAAAAAAATGGCTAAGTAACAAGATTCCGCCTAGACGGATGTAAGTTACTGACGGTGCAAGACCCCTTCAATGGGTATGAGTCACAACAAAAATTTTAACTAAGTAACAACAATGCAAGTTACTGACGCAAAAGAAATAACTAAAGGAACGAAGCAGACAGAGATCACATGCAATCATAAAATATCATGCAAAGCAGGAATATAAACAAGTAAGTATAGAATTACTGATATGATTGAAGGCCTAAAAACAACAGGCAGCTAGCACTGTTTCAATACTATAATTAAAAGCCCATAAACACTAGGCAAAAACATTGTTCTTAAATTAGAATGAAAACGTTGTTCTGAAAGTAGAATCAAAAAGCCCAAAACACACTGGGCACCTAAAAAAAAAGAAAAAGAAAAAAGAGAGAAGGTTACAAAGAAAAGATAAACGAACATAAGCAGGTTCAGGCATTGGCAGCTGCGTCATCACCAACAGGAGGCGGAGGAGCACTCTTAGGAGCATTAGGAGCCGTGGACTAGGAGGCTTCGTCAGCTGCCATTTCTTTGTCCACCTCTTCTAGATCTAGGTTCTCTAGATCCACTCTGGTGGGGTGCTTGACGAAGTATCGCCTCAGGAGCTCAAATCCCTTATAGTACCAACTAAAGAGCACAGTGTTGTACTCCTCAGTCTGCTGGAAAGCCTCAACGGCCTTGGCAGCCATGGTCTTGACCTTATCCTTCGCGGCCTAGAGTTGCTCATCCTTTTCCAGAGTCAGCTTTCGCTCAGCTCTAAGGTCGTCCCCCAAGGTCTTAGCCTTTTTCTTGACGGTGTTGGCCTCGTCCATGGCAACAATCAACTCCTTCTTTAGTTTGGAGTTCTCTGCCTCCAAAGCCTTCACCCTAGACACTACAGATGCAACCTTCACCTCTTGGGTAAGGTACTCCGAGGTGATATGAATGCTCTCCCCCAATACCTGAAATAAAAATCAAAATTTCCAGGACAATGCACAAAGAAGAAAAAGAAAAGGGTAAAATCGCACAAGTACATTACCTGGACGAGTTTGTGGATATGACGATCCATAACCTCGTTGGAGGGCGTGCCAGAGAAGACCTTCAAGTCCTCGGCAGTGAAGACCTTTTATGCCCTCGTCAACGCAAGACCAGCATCATCCCAAACACTAGACGAACGAGAGTCAGCCTTCTCTTTCCCCCTGTCAGCCACACATGGCTTCTTCCGGATGGGAATGATCTCTTCGACCGAGGTAGTCAGGGAAGCTATCCTCGTCGTCTCAGTGCCAAGGGTAGCTGGAGTGACGGAGACCCCCTTCTCCACGACACGCACTATCCTTTTCCCGAGATTGGACAGAGGCTCATTCTTCTTAGACCTCATTTTTGCATACATATCCTGGTTAAATTTGGTCGTCATTTCTGCGAAAAGGCAACACTTGTTAAAAATTAAAAATTAAAAATTAAAAAGGGAGCAGAACCAATGACGAACTAAATAAAATGCTTACTTTTCTTTTCTTCTATCTCAGTAGTGCGCAAGACGTAAGTAGAAGGCTTCGGGCCAAGACTATACAAAGCCAAGGTGCGAGGATCGACCAAATCGTCAAAATCGTCAATCAATTTCGCGTACTCAATAGCAGCCTCAACACGTTGCTTGTACCTGCTCTTAAGTTTGGGCCATCTCTTAACTGCACGAAATAACGAACAGAAGAATTAGTAACGACAGAATGAACACGAAAGAATGAAGGACAAAGGATTGGTAGAAATAACGACGCACCTAGACTCAAGGTTCTCCAACGATGGAGCAACCTAGGGAGATCACCCCAAACCTCGTCAAAGGGAGTCTCTCATTCATCCCTGGACACAAAAAAGAAACGGGACTTCCAGTATCTGAATGACGAGGGCAAGACCCTGACGATCCTATTCTTCCTCTCCCAAGGCACCTGTTCGTAGTACCCATGTTCCTTGGACTCCTTTAAACGGTACAAATAAACAAGCTCGTCCACCTTAATCATATCTCCTTTAGTAGCAGCCAGCCATATCTCCATACAGCTGACCACTATCCTCCACGAATTGGGCATAAGTTGCCCGGGACCAATATTGAAATGGCCTAGAAGCTCCATAATAAAAGGGTGGACAGGGAATCTAAGCTCGCTCAAGAAAGCAGCCTCGTAGAAGCATATCTCCCCGGGCAAGAAGTGACAAGCTCGTTCCTCCCCGTGAGGAAGACGAACCCTAACCCTATCAGGAAATTGGAACCTATCTCTGAACCTGGAGAGCATCTCATCGTCTAGACTACACACCTCCCCAAGGGCGTGGAAAGCCCTAACCTCCTGAGGAACGGAGACTACGATATCTCCCTCCACCTCCACAGGATTGTCGCTAGACGACAACCCGGTCTCAAGCTACTCGATCTCACCTTAGACATTGCTCCTCGCCCACTCATTAAACCCTCGAACCAATCAATTGACTGACAGAGCAAGGGGAGCAAATCAGCCAACGCAACGCTTAAACTACTACCCCCCAAGACAAAGTTTCCAACTAAAGGGAAAGAGGTACGAGAAACACCTAAAGAAGCCCTCAAACGCGCAAAGGGGACTGAAATTGAGGGGCAAGCTATCCTAACTTCAGAGCTAGTAACCATGGAAAACTAGAAAACAGAGGAAGAGAGAAGATAATCCTAAAAGCCCTAAAATAGAAAAGAAATCAGAAACCAAGCACAATCTATCTATGCCATAAAAATAATAATAAATAAATAAAATAAAAATAAAAAGCGAAGGAAAAGGGAAAAGAGAGACATACCTCAAAGGAAGCAACCACAGAATGCAAAAGCTCAACCACAGAATGTAAAAGCTCGAAGAAAATCACAAGAACAGATTAGAGAAGAAGAGGCACAGAGCAATGATTGAGAGTTGGAAAAAGTGAAGGGTAAAGAGGAAAGAAAGGAAGTTTAAAAACTAGGCACAAAAAAAACCGAAATTCAACGAGAAACCCAAGGGTCACACAAATAAGGCATTAACTCCACCGGTCAAAACACACCATGTGGCCACGATACGTGTGGTGCCGCCACTACGCATTAAATGCGGAACGTTACCCCAAAAGTCATGTCTGGGCAGAAAACCTTTCACCTTCTGATGGTCATCATGACACACCACGATGACCACAAAACCTGGGGGGCAGCTGATGGGACCGACGAACTCTCTTTCCTTGGACGACCTCATCAAATACATTCGTCCACCTCGACACCGCATGGACGAATGCAAGCGAGTCATTAATAAGAGGATTCAATACCTCAGACAGATACCAATTAGCTGTCAGGCCGTTGGAGGCTCATCAAAACTCACATTAATAAGCCCTAAGGCGTTACAGGAAGAGCACTAAAACCACAATTAAGGCCCCAACGGCTAGAAATTGTGAAGCTATATATACACACTCATCAGAGACAAGCAAGGTACATAGATTCACTCAAAAACACTTTTACACAGATAACTCTAATATTTAGAATTTTCCTATTTCTCTCAAAAAAGCTTCTATACACTAACTTTGGCATCGGAGACATTGTGGCAGGCACCACACTGGTGACCACCTTAGGAGAGCCTTTTATCCTACATTTGCAGGACTACTGCCGAGGATTTGGCTTCATTTAGATGAACTTACGATACTGACGATTTACACATCATCATTGTCGATATTTTCTTTATTATAATGTGTTTATGATGTTTTTATTGTTAAGATCTATTTTTTATTTCAAAAATCTGCTTGTTATCATAATTTTTCTCAAATCAAAAACTGATTTGCATCTTCATTAGATGCAGATCTGAATTATTCTCAATCAAAAAACTGATTTTTTTCAAAACAAAGATAGATTTGTATCTTCCTTAGATACAAATCTGAATTTTTTTAAATCCAAAAAACTAATCTATATATTCTTTAGATATAGATCTGAATTTTTTTTAATATAGCAGATTTTGAAATGAAAAAAAAAGTCATGAGTAGTTTTGTTTGTTTGTTTAGTGCATGTAGCATAGGTTTATTTAATGAATAAAGTCTTCTTCTCAAAAAATCTTTTTCTTGTTTTTTTACGCATATGAAAACAAATATGATTTTTCCTATATACAAATCTAATTTTTTTGTTATAAAACGGATCTGATTCTTTTTAGTACAAACCAAAAACCAATTTTTCTAGTTCTCAAAAAAAGATCTGATATTTTTTAAAAAACCAAAAGACTTTGTTTTATTTAATAAACACGAATCTGACTTTTCTATGCCAAAAACTTTTTTTTTTACATATACAAAAACAGATCTAACTTTTCTAAACCAAATCAAATTTTTTTATCACAAGGCAAATCTGAATTTTCTCAAAAGAAGAGGATGCATTCATAAATAGACTTATGTGACTTAGTTTAGTTATATGTTTCATGTGTGCAACATATCATTCATGTCATGCATAAAGGGGTATATTAGTCATGAGAGTCTAGAAGACCAGACTCTGTCTAGGCGGAATGGGTACCTAACACCTTCCCATTCCATAACCTAGCCTCCGAATTTAGTGTCTTTGGATAGGTAGACCTAGGCTTTATCTTTATTTATTTTATTTTTTTTTTTTTTTGGTAGATTGTAACTAGGACAAAAAGCCATTATCTTTGGTAGATTGTAACTAGGACCCAAAGCCATGTAATATTCGATTTTGTACTTTTTTACTCAATCAATGAGAATGGAACAATTCAATCATGTAAAGTTGTATTTAATTTTTTTTCTTGTTTTTTGTATAAAAAATAAGTGGCAACTCCACACCACTTACCCAAAAAGAGAGGTGTCCTAAAAAAGTACCCAAATCTCTTTTTTGAGAGTACCTAATTTCCTCGGTCTCTCACACACCAAATGACTCAAGCAATCATAAACTTTTATAAATTAAATGTTATCCATAAATGCTGTTGCTATTCTTATTTCTTAGCATATTCGAGTCAAAATTTTAGCATTTATCATCTAAAAAACCAACTTTATAGCATTTAACACATCACTTTACAATACATCCAACATCAAAACTTCTATTTTTTTACCACTTTATTTAAAATTCTTTCTTTATTATTTTTTATTTTCTCTCTCTCTCTCTCTCTCTCTCAACCCAACAAGTCTAGAACTTTCTCCCTCTCTCTAATCTTCTGCTCTGGAACCCGTGCTCCATGGTTGACCACCAAACTCCGTCTCTAAACATCAACGCCACCACTCCACGGTGGTTCGACCCTAAGTCTCACCCTCTCCATATTCTCGGCCTAAAACACTTCCCTTCCCTTCGAGCTCTCTCTCTAAAACTAAGCTCTCCTTCTAAACCTCCATGGCCGGAGCTTTTCAAGCTCATCACCTCTAACCATGGCACTCAACAACCTCATTCTCTGCTCTATCTCTGAATTCAAACCCGATCCGAGCCTATCTCTCCCTAGACTTCGATCCCTTCAATCCAAACGAGGCAAAGCCTCCCCATTCTACCAAGAAACCCAGCCAACGCCAACGCCAACGCCAACCACCACACATGATCTTAGCAGTGGATTTGCAATGAGATTTTGAAGGTTTTTTAGTGGTTTGTTGCTGGGTTTTGGGGCTATTTTAGGTGGTGTGTATAGAGGGAGTTTTAGGATTGATTTTCTGGGTTTTGGAAACTGTCTTTCTGTGTTTTTTTTTTTTTTTTTTGGTATTTTCTAGGTATTTTCAATGAGGTTTTGGGTATTTTTCTGTGCTGATTTTTTGGTTTTTTGGTTGGGTTTCTGTGTGATTACAGTAAGGTTCTTTTTGAGTTTCAGGTATGTTTTACAAAGGGTAATTTGAGGGTCTTTGTGAGGTTTTTGCTGTAGAGTTTTTGGGTAATTTGTTGGGAAGAAGATGGTGAAAGAGTTGGCTAAGATGGTGAGAGGGAGAGGAAGAAGCTTGGGTGAGATGGTGTGACAGAGGAGAAGTGAGAGAGGAGAGAGAAGAGACTTGAGAAGGAGACAAGCACGGAAGAGAGAAAAATAAAGAAATTAATAAAAAATGATAACATGTTGCTACAGTGCGCTCTCATTTATGAGAGCTCACTATAGTAAGATGTCAAATTTTTTAGCATATAGCATCTTTGATGGAGTAGATTTTTGTGGTTTCAATTGCTAAAAATAGCATTTTAGCATTTATACCATCCTTAATGGGAATGCTCTTAGTAGCAATGAAAAGGGAAAGAAATGAATTCATAATAGGACTTTCTTGTATTAGAATTTGTTCTCCGAAAGGGAATGATTTTACAAGATCTTACATGACAAAACGATAAGCCTCTACTCTAAAATCTCTGATAATGCACCACTTCATAGTTCTAATTTTTGAGAGCGTCTTAGGAATTATTCGTTTTTTTTTTTTTTTTTTTTTTTTGGGTGAAATAGGAATTATTCATTATTGAATGGTAAGAGAGAAAAATTAATTCCTTTTGGTCCAATTAGACAAGACACGAAATAAAACATCGCATTGTTTGTTTCATCAATTAGGGCTTGTTTGGATTGAGGGGGGAAGGAGGGGGAGTGAAGGGGAGTTGAGTTGAGTTGACTGAAAATAGGCTAATTTTGAGTCAAATCTACTCTACTCCCCCTCTCTCCCTTTCAATTCAAATGGACCATTAATTTCATGATATGGGAAAGGGGAAAAGTGAATATACAGAGCACTTTAATGGAATAATATAATCATCAGGGCACCATACCATGGACGGAGCCATTCATGGACTAGGGGGGGCAATGGCCCCACCTAATTTTAAAAAATATATATATAATTATTTAACTATATATTTAGGTACTAATTTTAGCAATTTCGTTCAATAAAATTACATTTTGCCTCCCTTATTGATCATTATAAGAGAAATGCTACAACTACAAACTTTTTTACAGACTATTGAGATAGCAAATTCTTACTGGTTTGCATCTGGGTCCACCACTTACATCACTTTTTCACTTACTAATAGCCACTAATCACAACAAAAATTTGTAAAAAAATTTGTAGATCTAGTATTTTCCTCCTTTTTTAAAGTCCATAAAAAA
>JARYZH020002455.1:0-15702 GCA_030021035.2 Notholithocarpus densiflorus | reverse complement strand
CTCTCTCTCTCTCTCTCTCTCTCTCTCTCTCTCTCTCTCTCTCTATTTTTTTTTCTTCAGTTTTTGGTATATATATTTTTTATTTTAATGTAACAAGTTGACTATCAAAACATACTAATGCAATACTGGAAGCTCCACTAAATGCATTGCAGAAATCAGTTTTAGACTACTAGAAGTCAGTCAGTTTGCTAAAATTGGAATTTTCATCAATGCATATTTAGTACATTAGATTTGAATTATCATCAGATTTGGGAAAACAATAGGATGTTAATGAAGAGAGAGAGATAGAAATTAGTAAAAGATATCAAACGTCAATTAAATAAATTAATTAGTAACCGCTAATTAGAAACAAAGAGGTTGACAGCTAAAGGAGTAAGAAATTAATTAAAGATGATCTTACGAATGTCATTAAAAACTTTACGATGCAATTAAATAAATCATTAAATTCACTTAATTAAATCATATAATCAACAATTAAATACAATCATACAAAATTTAAACTTAAAACTAATCAAACTCTAATCTAGAAAACAATATTTATTATCAAAACTAAAAGGAAGATGTTCTTCAGTAATAACAGAAATATATAAGAAATAAAGATGGCAAATTTCAAAAATCCTTTTTTTGGCATTTCATTTAACATTATTTATAAATAAAAAAATTTAAAAAAAATCCTTAAATGCTTATATTTGTCACACACCACGACTTTTAAAAATCTAATGAAAGGTTCTAAGATTTTAACTCTCATTTAATGCCTCTATTATGAAAATCACTAGCTAGTAAAATATGATAATAGTAAGGAACGTTACAAATAAGATCATGAAAAGACTAATTAGCCACTATTATTATGAAATAGATGTCTTTTTTTTTATGCATCTAAGGAAATGAAATGTATAGAGTTTACTTATTAAGGTATATATAAAGATTCACGTTAAAAAAATATGTAAAGTGATAAGGGTAATTTAAAAAGTATTAAGACTCGTCTACATTAGATGGAGCTGACGGTCTGAAGAAACTCGTCAGCCATACTATACATTTAATGAAGAAGACGACGTCCTCGTAAGGCCGACGTCTATGCTTTCGAAGCCGACGGCTTCGATCTTAACCCGACGACTCCACTTCAAAGCAGACGGCATTTGGGACTTGACGACTAGAATGCCCAGACAAGATGGGAAGCAGACGGGAAGAAGCTGACGGGGATAAAGAAGCCCTTGACGGACCCAACATGGCTTTGCTTAGACTCCACGAATGAGTATATATGGAAACATCTTGTGCCCCACAAATAACCCTAATCAAGAGGATCTCTACAAGGAAAGAATCCCATAAGATACTTGCACTAATAAGAATCTTCCCCACAAGGAAAGACCCTCTCCACCAAGGAATGAATGTCAACTCTACACTACTATAAAAACCCCAAAACCCTTACAAATCAAGGTACGTATAATTTACCTCAGCTCTGACACTCTAGAGTTGTGAAAGTTCTCTAACTTGACATTCGGAGGGTATTTGGCTAGTACCACACCGGCACTCTCTACAAGGTCTTCTTTGATTTTGTTTCGTAGGTGTTGTCTCGAGCACGTGAGGACTGTGCGACTTACTAATGATTTTCGGCATCATCAGTTGGCGCCATCTGTGGGAAACGAGTTTGTAAGCCATACTACCACTTTCCAGACAAAGAGTTGCATGGTACTTACTCGCTCGATGGCGACCACCAACAACAATCAAAGGGACGAACCACGTACCACCGCCCTCAAAAGACAAGTTCAAACTCTTGCTGCGGCCGTAGAATGCCTCACCAAGCAAAACCATGACCTAGAGGAGCAACTGCGCCAAAAGAACGCATGGCCTAACACTTAAGAGGAGGACCAAGAAGGTACAAGCGCTGAGAGAAGGGACCAAGAAGGGCCGAAAGGTAGCAACACCCCAAGCAGACAAGAGCGACAGGACACAAGCCGTCCATTCGCCACGGATACGGCTCTACCACAAATGGTCACGAAGATGCAAATGATGAAGGAATAGATGGACTTCATGATGAACGCCCTCAGAGGACGGGTGTCTAGCGACCTCGATGAGTTGGTCCATCAAACTAATTCACCATTCACTGCATCCGTCACGTCGTTCCCCCTTCCACCGAAGTTCCGTATGCCACAGGTGGAGTCCTACAACGGATCTAAGGATCCCCTAGATCACCTGGAGTCTTTCAAGACCCTGATGCACTTGCAAGGAGTGGCGGACGAGATCATGTGTAAGGCCTTCCCCACTACGCTAAAGGGCCCCATAAGGATTTGGTTCAGCAGATTGACACCGAACTCCATTATTACCTTTAAGGAGTTAAGCGCCCAGTTTGCCTTACACTTTATCGGGGGACACAGGTATAAGAAGTCCACTGCATGCCTGATGAACATTAAGCAACGGGAGGATGAGACGCTGAGGTCTTACATAACCCGCTTTAACAAAGAGGCCCTCTTGATCAATGAAGCTGACGACAACATACTTGTGGTTGCATTCACGAATGGGTTACAGAAGGGTAAGTTTCTATTTTCCTCATACAAAAACGACCCAAAGACTATGTCGGATGTACTCTACAGGGCAACTAAGTACATGAATGCGGAAGACGCGCTACTGGCCTGAGAAGAGAAGCCTAAGAAAAGGGAAAGGCAGGAGGAGGCACAACAGGACAGGGGACGAAAGATAACAAGGACTGGAGACTGACGGGAGGATAGGCGCTCCAAACCCCCCACAGGGAGTTTTACAAGTTTCACCCCACTGACTGCCCCGATCAACCAAGTCTTGATGCAGATCAAGGATGAAGGAGCCCTGATATTTCCCTGCAAGTTGAAGGAAGACCCTAATAAGAGGTCTAGAGACAAGTACTACCGCTTTCACCGTGATCACGGTCATGACACATCTGACTGCTACGACTTGAAGCAACAAATAGAAGCTCTTATCAGACAAGGAAAGTTGCAGAGGTTCGTTAGCAAGGAAAGAACGGACCTACCATAAGAGTAGGTTGCCTGACGGGAGAACGAGTGTCCTAGGCCGCCCGTAGGAGACATAAGAATGATTGTGGGAGGCATTACGGCTTCTGGCTCATCTAAAAAGGCCCGTAAGACTTACCTCAGGATGGTTCAGAACGTCCAGCTGATAGGCCTCGTCCCAAAGATGGTGTGGATCGACAACGCCATCATTGAATTCTCAGAGGAAGATGCTCAACGTCTCCACCACCCGCATGACGACGCACTCATCGTTAGCATACGGGTAGGAGACTACAACACACACCGGGTCCTGGTTGACAACAGAAGCTCCGCTGACATCCTTTACTACCCGGCGTTCCAGCAAATGAGAATTGATAGAGAATGGCTAGTCCCAACCAATGCCCCATTCTTTGGGTTCGGAGGGACAAAAGTATACCCCCTCGGCATAGTCACGTTGCCCATAACGGTTGGTGATTATCCTCAGCAGATCACTAAGGATGTTACATTCCTTGTTGTCGACTGCTCGTCCGCCTACAATGTCATCCTCGGACGACCTACCTTCAACTCGTGGAAGGCCGTAACTTCGACCTACCACCTGATGATCAAATTCCCCACCGAGTACGGAGTAAGAGAAGTACGTGGATACCAAGTGGCTGCACGCGAGTGCTACATAGCAATGTTGGAGATGGACGATCACCTACAGACCATGAACATAGAAGAACAGCGAACGGTGGCAAAGCCCGTTGAAGGACTTGAAGAGATACTTCTCGACAACTCTAGACCAGATCGAATGACAAGGATCGGCACCCTCGCCAGTCCGCTGGTCCGCCAAGCGCTCACGACTTTTCTTAAAGAGAACCAGGATGTCTTTGCCTAGAGCCATAAAGACATGCCCGAGATCGACCCATCAGTCATGGTGCACTGGTTGAATGTGTCGCCCACCTTTCCACCTATCCATCAGAAGAAGCGGGTGTTCGCCCAAAAACGAGACTGAGCTATAGCGGAAGAAGTGCACAAGTTGCAAGAGGCAGACTTCATCAGCGAAGTTTACTACCCCGACTGGCTGGTGAATGTGGTGATGGTTAAGAAAGCCAACGGGAAGTGGAGGATGTGCATAGACTTTACAGACCTGAACAAAGCATGCCCCAAGGATAGCTACCCCCTCCCGCGGGTTGACGTCCTAGTAGACTCTACGGCTCAACACCAGTTACTGAGCTTCATGGATGCTTTTTCTGGTTACAACCAGATCAAAATGGACGAAGCGGACTAGAAGAAGACTTCGTTCGTCACTAGCCAAGGCCTCTTCTGCTACAAAGTGATGCCGTTCGGCCTCAAAAACTCGGGCGCAACAAATCAGAGGCTCATAAACAAGATGTTCGCACATCAGATTGGAAGAAATGTCCAAGTCTACGTTGACGACATGCTGGTAAAAAGTTGAAGGGAGGACGAACATTTGGATGATCTCAAGGAGACCTTCGACACCCTCCGCTATTACAACATGAAGCTCAATCCGAGCAAGTGTGTATTCGGGGTGATGGCTGGAAAGTTCCTAGGAATCATGGTGTCTCAGAGAGGTATCGAAGTCAACTCAGACAAGATCCGAGCCATAGTAGAGATGGCACCACCATGGAACATGAAAGAAGTACAAAGCCTCAACGGCAAGGTAGCCGCGCTGAATAGGTTCATGTCAAGGGCAACGGACAAATGCCTACCTTTCTTCCGCATGCTGAAGAAATCTTTTGAGTGTACGGCCCAGTGTTAACAAGCATTCAAGGATCTGAAGGTCTACCTCTCTTTCCCACCGTTGCTAAGTCCCTCCAAACTAGGGGAAGTACTGTTCCTCTACTTAGCTATATCCCCAGCTGCCAGTAGTGTGGCCTTGGTCAGAGAAGAAGACAAGGTGCAGAAGCCTGTATACTACACCAGCCAGGCACTCCGTGGTGCAGAAGGGAGATACCCACCAATGGAGAAGCTCGCCTTTGCTTTGGTTACAGTAGCTTGCAAGCTCAAGCCGTACTTCTAAGCCCACACGGTGGTCGTCCTGACTAACAAGCCCCTACGGCTAGCAATGAGCAATCCTAAAGCTGCCGGACGAATGGCACTATGGGCAATAGAATTGAGCGAATTCGACGTACAGTATCGCCTACATACTTCCATTAAGGGACAGGTGGTCGCTGACTTCATTGCGGAGTTCCCTAATATGGAAGGCCAGGGGGCAGTGGAGTATCCACACGGACAAATCATCCAACAAACAGGCTGACGGAGCGGGTATTGTACTTCTTTCTCTAGAAGGGGACGAGATTGAATGCATGGTTCGTCTTGACTTCCCTACGACCAACAATAAAGCAGAGTACGAAGCTCTAGTAGCAGGACTAAATCTCGCTAAAGCAGCAGGGGCCATGACCGCGGTTATTCATTGCGACTCCCAGGTCGTCACAAACCAAGTGAACGGTGATTACGAATGTAAGGGTGAGAGGATGCAGAAGTACCTAGATCAAGTAAAGAGAAGGATGGACGACTTACAGGCCAAGATTGTTCAAATCCCAAGAGGAGAGAACGAGCAAGCCGACTGTCTTGCCAAGGCCGCGTCAGCGAACACATGATCATCCTGGGCAAGGTACTTTCCTTTGTTCAGCTTTCACCATTAGTAGATCCCATCGATGTGCAGGAAATAGGTTCCAAAAGCAACTGGACCACACCACTAGTCTCTTATTTGAAAGACGGCACATTACCAGACGGTAAGGAAGCCGCAAGGAAGTTGAAGGTCCAAGCAGCACAATTCATTTTGATAAAGGACATCTTATACAAGAGAGGCTTCTCCTGCCCATACCTAAGGTGCTTAAGCCCCAAAGAAGCGAACTACGTCATGAGAGAAGTCTATGAAAGGACCTGCAGGAACCACTCAGGGTCGCGGTCATTGGTACACAAACTGATTCGAGTTGGATACTACTGGCCTACTATGCAGAAGGATGCCCAGGCTTATGTCAAAGCCTACGACAAATGTCAAAAGTTCAGCAACGTCATCAGACAGCCAACAGAAGAGCTCACCCCAATGATGGCCCCATGGCCTTTTGCTCAATGGGGATTGGACATCATTGGCCCATTCCCAATAGCAATAAGACAGTTGAAGTTCCTAATAGTCAGCATAGACTACTTCACCAAATGGGTAGAAGCTGAAGCCTTGGCCACCATCATAGAGAAGAACGTACGAAGCTTTTTCTGGAGGAACATCGTCTGTAGATACGGGATCCTTAGAGTCTTAGTCTTAGATAACGGGAAGCAGTTCGACAATGACTCTTTCAAGGACTTTTGCTCACAATTGGGAATCAGAAACCACTACTCCTCCCCCGCCCACCCTCAAGCCAACAGACAAGTTAAGGTCACGAACCGATCCTTGCTTAAAATCATCAAGACTCGGCTCGAGGGGGCAAAGGGTATATGGCTGGAAGAGTTGCCAAGCGTACTATGGGCATACAGGACAACAGCCAGAACACCTACAGGAGAGACGCCATTTCGACTAGCATACGAAAGCGAAGAAGTTATCCCAGCTGAGGTCGAACTCACAAGCTATAAGGTGGGCAATCATAATGAAAGGAGGAACGACGAGGCCATGCGTCTACAGCTTGACCTAGTGGACGAAGTCAGAGCGACAGTTGAACAAAGACTCGCCCAATACCAGGACCTCATGGCCAAGCATTACAACTCCAGAGTAAAACACAGAGACTTCAAAGTTGGAGACCTCGTCTTGAGGAAGGTGACGGGCGCCACTAGAGATCCCACCCAGGGAAAGCTCGGCCCTAACTAGGAGGGACCTTACAGAATCACCTCATGGCAGAGGAAAGGCACCTACCACCTAGAGACACTAGACAGACAAAAGTTGCACCATCCATGGAACACCGAGCATCTCAGGAAATACTATCAGTAGATGACAACATGAAGAGCGCCACTCCTCATTTCCAGTTTATTTCTTTTAGTTAATTTTTATCTACAGTACTTTCTAAGCCCAAAGGGCAAGTTTCTATCCTTTTTAAGAACAATTTTTACTTATGCATGCATTTATCACAATAAGAGGATTTATTCAGATATTACCTGTGTATGTATTTGTCTCTACAAAACTAATTTTGTGACTAAGTCCACAAAGTGGACGAGTTCATCCCGTGAGGATGCCTTGAAATTATTTGTCCACAAGTGGACGAGTTCATTATTAATTCCACAAAGTGGACGAATTCACCCCATGAGGATGCCTTGGACGAGTTCATTATTAAGTCCACAAAATGGACGAGTTCATCCCATGAGGATGCTTTGAAATTATTCAAGTCCACAAGTGGACGAGTTAAATCCACGAGGATAACTTGAAATTATCAAATCCATAAACTAACGAGTTCATTATCTAGTCCAAGTGCACGAATTCATTAATCAGTCTATAGATGGACGAATACACCAGAGTAGACGGGTTCATCTTAGTTATTTACCAAGTCCTTTAAGAGACAAGTACATCCTAACATATAAGACATACGCATATCAAAAATAAAGATCAACACACATGCTAAAAGCAATGGATGTAAAATAATAAAAATACACCATAAATAAAGTGAAGTGTTTACAAACAAAGCCCAAAAACAAAAGGGCACTTGATATTGTTTGAAAATAAGACGAAATACATGAAAAAGTTAAAAATAGAAAATTAAACTAAAGGATTCTAGACGACAGGTGGGTTCTCGTCATCTTTAGAAGGAGGATTCTGGGCGTCAAGAGTTGAAGGGTTCTCGGCGTCTTTAGGTGGAAGGTCTTCAGCTGATGGCATTTCGGGAGTGACGGGTCTTTCCTGAACAGGTTGATCAAGCACCACGGCGTCATCCTTTACACCATGCTCGGCATGAATAGACTCGTCGGTCTCTTCATCAGTGGCGTCGGTAGCAACAAGGTTCGTCGACAGTGGCTCGTTCATGGTGACCCTAGACAAGTCAAGGTCTAGGTAGACGGACCCAACCTGCTTGAGGCAGTCATCGAACCCTTCACCATAATAAACTGCACACGCATCAATGAAAGGCTGGGAAGCCTTGTATTCCACGATAGCGTCAGTCCTGGCCGTCTCGACCTACTCAAAAAGGGCTGTCAGCTCCTTCTCCACACTTGCCTTTGCTTCTTCTGCCTTTTCCCATTGACGGGTCTCCTCCTTCAACTTCTCGTTCAAATCCGTCACCTCCTTGTTGAGTGTACGGAAGGCGTCCTTGTATTGATCCTGTTCATTGGTCAAGATTTCATTACATTTCCTAAGACGGCTAATCACCCCCTCCTCAGCGATGCACCTATCTCGGAGCGCCTTCATATGCACCAGTGCCTGAAAATGAGTTACAACCGTCAATTAACGGATAAACAATTAAGTAAAATTGTCTAGGAGAACATACCTTAGAGAGGTCAAAAAGACCCGACGCTCCCAAGTCCTCCGTCTCCTACTCGACACAGGGATCCACATTCGTCTCCTTGATGATTGATTCAACCATCTCGACGGCATATCCCTTATGCGTATGAAGACAACAGGTTCCCTGGGTGACGGGGCCCGACGCCGTCATTAAGCCTTTGCCAACTCCATGGCCCGGCTTGGAAGGCAACGGCTTCTTGGATTACTTCTCCCCAGGGTTGACTGGTGCTTTCTTAAAAGGATAGTCGTCCTTCCCTTCAGCTTTCCTTTTGGGCACCCCCTTCCCGACGACCTTAGGAGCTAATGAAGACGCTCATTCCTTCCCCTTCTCCTTCTTCTCCTCCTTCTTATACGTCGTAGCTGACGCCCTCACCGATGCCCTCATTCTGGCTGCTTCCATTTTTGTAAAGGACAAATGACGGCAGTTAGATACAAAGAGGACATGCAAACGACAGGAAGAAAGGGGTAAGGAAGGAAGAACTTACGTTGACGAGAGTATCTATTTAGTCTACGGGCTGTAGGCGTCGGCTCTGGACCACCACAGTAGGCATGCAGCGTATCAAGAGTGATCAGGTCCTTGCACTTCCATTCTTCAAATGGAATTTCAAGAACCCGACGGATAAAAGCCTCTTGCTCGTCAGTTATTTGTGGACGGGCACTAGCTGAAAGGAGGAGAAACAGACGACATTAAATACTTTGCAAATAAATAGAAATAGTACTAAAAGAGAAGAACTGACGACACTAAACCTGAGTCTTTGACAATGCCCCAAGTATTGTCGAAGCCATGAGGCATTGTAACCCACTCCTCTGGATGACATACCCAATCTGTCCCCTAAACGAAGAAATACCTAACCTTCCAATTTCTATTGGAGTCAGGCATGTCTGATACCAATCTAAGGGTTTTCTTCCTCGCGGCGAAGTGGTATATCCTCTGAGATGAGACGATATGTTGGGATCGGTAGCACCAAAAGAACTCGTTAAGAATAAGCTGACAATTCCTACCGCTAAGATGACCCCACAAGATTTCAACTTCAATGAATATCCTCCATGCATTAGGAGCGATCTGGCTAACGGATAGTCCTAGGAAATTAGCAAACTGACGGTGTAACGCCATCAGAGGCAGCCTCAGTCCCGCCGTGAACATGGCGTCATACATGCCGACGTTCGCGGTCCTCCCCGAGTAGCAATTTTCAAAATTCTCAGGAAGACGGATTAGGATATGGTCCAGAATTTGGAAACGGTCCCGTAAATTCTTAAAAATATTGGTCATCATCGTCGGCTTGAAGTTATTAACGGTCCACATTTTGGGGAGAATAATGGGACGAGTATGGCCATCACCGGGGCTTCCTGAGCTTCCTACCTCAGGAGCTCTCTCACAACCCTCACCCTCTTCCCCGTCATCTTCTCCCACGTACTCTTCATCCTCTCCTCCCTCATCATCATCATCCTCACCATCTACTTCCTCACCTTCCTCTCCATCATAACTTTCCACTTCGTCGTCAGGAGAATGCGCGGACGACTCCCTCTCTAATGACCAGGAAAGGCCCTCCTCAAGCTCATGACTTGACTGGAAGACTTCGTTGTAGCCCGCTCCTTCATGGACTGACGACTGTTCACTCATTGCTTCTCTATCACCTGACATCTATTCACCTACAAGCGACGAAGTAATCTAAGAACCTATTTTTGACGGGTCTCTAGTAGAAGTGACGACTCTGGAGCTAACGAGATCCACAGGCTGACGAGACCCACAGGTTGACAAGATCCGCAAGTTGACGGTAACGAAGCGACAGGATGACTGCTCTCTCTCTCTTAAGGATTGCAAGGATGAAATAAGGAGAAATGTGAGGGAGAGGTGAGATATTTATAGGACGAAAGTACACGGGAAACGAAGCAACTCTTGTGTTCAAAAACGAGGCCAACCAACTTGTGCCACGTGTCCTTGCATTAAATGATGGCTGCTCAAGGAATCATTAATGAACAACTTTTCTCTGAGCAAATAAGATTAAAAGGCTACGAATCAAACTCCATAACCCGTCAACTCAAGCCGACGGAGCCATGGAGTAGGGGGCAGCTGATAAAGGTAATTTTAAAAGGTATTAAGATTCGTCTACATTAGATGAAGCCGACGGTCTGAAGAAACTCGTTAGCCATACTATACATTTAATGAAGAAGACGACGTCCTCGTAAGGCCGACGTCTACGCACTCGAAGCCGACGGCTTCGATCTTAACCCGACGACTCCACTTCCAAGCAGACGGCATTTGGGACCTAACAACCAGAATGCCCAGACAAGATGGGAAGCAGACGGGAAGAAGCTGACGAGGATAAAGAAGCCCTTGACAGACCCAACATGGCTTTGCTTGGACTCCATGAATGAGTATATATGGAAACATCTTGTGCCCCACGAATAACCCTAATCAAGAGGATCTCTACAAGGAAAGAATCTCATAAGATACGCGCATTAATAAGAATCTTCCCCACAAGGAAAGACCCTCTCCGCCAAGGAATGAATGTCAACTCTACACTACTATAAAAGCCCCAAAGCCCTTACAAACCAAGGTACGCATAATTTACCCCAGCTCTGGCACTCTAGAGTTGTGAAAGTTCTTTAACTTGACCTTCGAAGAGTATTTGGCCGGTACCACACCGGTACTCTCTACAAGGTCTTCTTTATTTTTGTTTCGCAGGTGTTGTCTCGAGCACGTGAGGACTGTGTGACTTACTGACGATTTTCGGCATCATCATAAAGGTTTTTTTTAAAAAAAGTATATGTAAGGTTTTTATTGACTTAAAAGACAATTAAAAACTAATTGTTAATAACTACAATCGTCATTACTCTATAAACCACACACAACACTATATTTAATATCCTAAACAACAGAGTTAGGCCCTTTTGGATATACACTACTGTCAGGTTCTTTAAGACCTTCTTTCCTCTCCCCGTGTGTATGTTAAAAATATTTAGTATTCACAAAAAAAAAATCCTAAACAACTTATAAATTACAACCCAAATCAATCATACAATTACACAATCAAAGTATGAACATGTAACATGAATTACCTTCTAAATTACTGCTTGGAATTTTCACAATTATTGAAAGAGAATCGCCAAATTTAATTTTTGGAAAACATCAAGACAAGGTATAAAAATTTTAATTTTTTTTTTTAACTTCCATAGAAAAAAATATTACCCACATTATTTCGACCCTTAGGGAAAAGAAGGTTTACATGTAGCATGCACAACATGTTTAATTGACTTAGAGATGTAAAAATTAGTCAACCGACTATGGTAGAATTAAAGTTTCAAAATTTAAATAAAACAATTCTACAATAATAAAAAATTATTTTGCGATAAATATGATTATGAAATGAATTACTTTTCATTAAATTAGTTCAAATTACAAAATAATAATAATAATGAGACCACCCTTAAAAAATATTCACGCGCAATGCGCAGGTCTGCGACTAGTGACTAATTAAAGTTAAATACATTTATTCTATTTCTTATTTTATTATATCGAAAATCATAATCTCTGTCACTTCTTAAATTAGCTTCTTTTTTTATCTCTATCTTTTTTTTCTTCATTCCTTGACCCAAATCAACTTACTTTTTTCTCACCAATACATTAATCATTGTCTTCTCAACATATATAAAAAATAGTAGTAGGATCTATAACTATAAGTATGGTCAAAGTTCAATCTTCTAGTTTTAATGTGAATTGATCATCTCAATTTCGTTTGTGTTTGAAAATTTTAGACCCGGTTAATTAATTTTAAGTCAAATATGTCAACTTGATTAATAATGTCAACCATGCAAATGTCCAATTTAGTTTAAGATTGGCACAACCATTTTGCAAATATAAAATTAATGTAACTGAAAATAAATCTAGACATAGTGATATGGTTACAAAATGAAACTCTACTGGAGTTTATCAATTACCACGAAACGGAAGAGTTTACTAAATAGAATGAAAGTTTTGCAGTAATATAAACTCAATCCTAGTATTGTATAAACCTACTCATGTGACTACATGCAACTCCAACCTAATTGGACTCTTCTACTTGTGAATCTCTTTGACGCATGAAGATTCAACCAATGTCTAACACTACAACAACAACTTAATTGATGTAGGTTGTTTGTGCAGTAGTTTCAATCAATGTCTAACACTACTACAACAACTCCATTCAATATCTTTTTATAGGATGTGAATGTTGACAAATCTACCATTGTATTATATTTTCTTCTTCTATCCTTTATGCTTGCAAAATTTTCAAAAGATCAAAAACTAGGTTATCAACCAAATGTTTAAATTTCATGTTGTTGTAGTCTAAAATTATGCATAAAAAATAAATTTATGGGTCGAATAGTAAATAATATCTGATTAGCACAAAATTTAAACATGCATGCATGTTAAGAACATGAAAAACGTGCAATCAAATGTTTAGACTTTAAAAATATGTAGTCATATTAATTTTTTTTATGCGAGTTATAGCCATTAGTTACAATTATGTTTGTAGACAAATTTTGTCCAAAATTGAATTCATCTTTCTTGATGTAGTCAAACATTCATCTCTTGGTTACTACCTAGAACAAAAGGCTATAAATATATATATATATATATATATATATATATACTATAGGCTTTATTTTCTTTTTTCCATAACTTTAAAAGTAATTTTGTAATTTCCTATTTTTCCCCCTCTTGGTCTTGAATTTCAAAAAGTAGAAGTGCACCTTTCTAGTTTTATGTATGAATTTTAAACAGAATAATAAATAAAATAAATAAAAATATAGTGTTGTACCATGATCTATTTGTTACTGGTGGGACTTTTAGTGTCTGTTTGGATTAGTTGTTTGAAAACCTGTGTTTTGAAAAATAACATTTTAACAGTTATGTTTTGAAAATGTGGTTTTTTAAAAAAAAATTAAGTGTTTAGTAAAATCTTTGAAAATTATTGTTGATATGAAAAATTGCAATGTGAAAATGCAATTTTCTGGCTATATAAGGGGAAATGAAAACTCCATGAATTGTATTTTTCTAAAAAGCAAAGCCAAACACCAATTTTTTTCCACAAAAATACAATGCCAAAAATATTTTCTATTATTAATTTGAAGTTTGTTTGGGGACTTCTTTTGGGGGAGGGGAGGGGAATGCAAAAATTAAATTATTATTTGTTCGGGTTCAATGGGGGCAACTTCCTACCTTCAGCCTTTTTGAGGAGTTGAGTCTACTAATAATTAAGAGGAGGTTATATATATTTATATATATATATATATATGAGATTAAATTCTATAAGAACGTGGTGTAAAACCCATGTTTTACCCCTCCAATCCCAACGTGCCACATCATCTTATCACATATTTAAGAATAAACATAATCACACTCAATCAATTCTAATACCCATATATAAATCCAACCAAATTGGGAATCTATCGAGATGTTATTAGGTGTGGTAAGATGTATTGAATTTTAAGTAAAATGCTGATGTGGCAATCACTTATTGGATGGTGTAAAACATGAGTTTTACACCCCATCCTTATAGAATTTAATCTCATATATATATATATATATATATATGCAAACTCAGGGAGTAGTTATTTTTATCTACTTAATTTACAGCTTTAAAACAGTATAAAACTTCAGAAATTAAAGTATTCTTACCATTTGCTTGTGTAACTCACCAAGCCTTTGCTTTGGAAATTTTAGGCAACAGAAGCAATTCAAGCCATAGTCGTCACATTATTTTCAAAGGATTTCAACTTTGTAGAATTTCCAAAACCTTTTTCAAAGATGTCTAATCTTAGATTGCTGAAAATTCGTACTTTTTTTTCCTTCTCGAATGAGTTCAACTATGTTCCTAATGAGCCAAGACATTTCCCAAATGAGCTAAGGATTTCATGGGACTACTGTTCTTTAAAATGTTTGCCATCAAGTTTCCAACCACAAGAGCTTGTTGAACTTACCATGCACTATTGCAACTTTGAATATCTTTGGGAAGGAGTAAAGGTAAAAAAAATTAAATTAAATTATTTTTCTATTATTGATGTAAAACGGACAACACATTCCTTTCTAAAGCAGCAGGGGCGCCAGAAGTCACAATGCAAGATCAACGGGGGGTGCAATAGAGGGCATCGAGGCGACAATGTCGGAATTGCATGAAATTTGGCAAGTTGAAGGAAACGGCATTCTGATCCAGACTTATAAGCGTCGCCTAAATTTAGGCGAATTCCTTCGTTAAGACCCCGAAAACAGTGTTTTTGCTATTTATAGTAATACAGTATTTGTTTTTCCTTAATAAATTTTAGTTTAAAAGTCAGAATAAAGTCTCGTCTGTTTTGGGACAACCCTTAAGGTCAGTAGTTTATGATTCTACATTTAACTCAATTTTGCCATTTTTGGTAAATTTCGGTATTTTGTCACATAATCGCGTAATTAGTACGAATTAGGGTTTTAGACGTTTTTCTCAGTATTTATATGCTTTGTAGCCATCAAAGGCAAATCAGACTATTATTAATAAATACAGACGTTTTGTCAAATTTTCTTCTGGTGGATTACAGTTTTTATCTCCTTATGGATTTAGGGAAACCCCTCGTGGATTCAAGGTTTACTACCAGAAACTAACAGTTTAGTTTCTATTCCATCAAGAGAGCATCGTATATGCTTTTTTCAAGTTTCCGCGACATCAATTATATATTCATTATTTTCTGAAAGTACGTAGCTAAAACACACTTCCGTGCATTTGAGCTTCCTCCTTCCATTAATGTTGTTTTAATTTAAAAGAATTTTTATCTTATTAAACTAAATTCTATGTTTGATGGAAGCTATTTCTTTTTTGATTGTAACAGTGTTTAGGCCAGTTAAAGTTCATTGATCTTAGTGGTTCTGAAAACCTGATTAAAACACCAGACTTTTCAGGAGTTCCAAAACTTGAGAGACTAGAACTTTCTAGGTGCAGTAGATTGGTTGAGATCCACCCATCTATTGGGCATCTTGATAGGCTTGTTGATTTAGATCTGGGTTACTGCAAATCTTTAACCAATCTTCCGAGCATGACTACTGAAATGGAGTGCCTCACAATTCTTAATCTTGAGGGCAGCTTAAAGCTCAGGAATATTCCAGAATTTAAGGGAATTATGGAAAGCCTTTCAAAACGTTTTTTGGGGTATACTGCAATTAAGGAAGGGAAATCACTCTTAAAGAAGAATTTTTCTTAACCTACAATGAGCTAATGACAAGAAAGTGATTAAAAATGTCCAATGAGTTTAGCAAACCTTCACTACATTGAGCTGGTCTTTTGAGAGCAC
>JARYZH020002454.1:0-15704 GCA_030021035.2 Notholithocarpus densiflorus | reverse complement strand
ACCTCCCCCAGAATAAGGTTTTTTAACAATAAACTTATTCGGAAAAGACAACTCTCCACCATGTTTTTGAAAACCTTTTTTATCCAGTCTAGTCTCCATTAAGAAGCAGACTGTGGGAACTTGATCCCTCACTAACTTGTGAAGGCTTCGAACTGTTCAAGAGTTCCCAAGCCCTTGGCAGTTCCAACTTAGGAGCTTCATTGTGCTCGGCAAGGGTGTGTGGGCACCCCCGCCGTTTCATCTAAGTTTGAATCACCACTGCTCTTTACCCTTTTCACCACTGTATGTTGTTCAACTCCTACCGTACCGCTCTCCTCACAGCTTGTATTCCTTTTCCCCAACACGGACTTAGCTCCCTCCTTAAAAAATTCCACATGCCCAATTTCCATACGTCTAAGCCTAGACCAAGTTGCTTTTTGCTTTGGGCTTTGAAGCCCACAACCCGAATCCACAGGCAGCACGTGCATGGAGTCATCCACTTCAACCACAGCCCCTACATTTGAATTTGGCACCGTGTATACATCAGAAGCCATACCTTCCCTATTAGTCTCCACACTCCCCTTAATTTCAGTTGCCACGTGTACCCCTTCCAAATCTGTTCCCTGGTTATCGTAGTTTCCTCCCTTACGTCTCTCATCTCGTTCCCTAGGGTTCTAAACTGTTTCTCCGTCGTCCCCAGTGACTGTTTCATAACTGACCTTCCTAGATCGGTCCTCTCGCCGCTCAAACTCCATTCCAGCCTCTTCCTTGTCATGCTTCCTGCGAGGAGGTGATCGAGTCCGTCTCCCCGTGGCCTTCAACCAATCACCATATTAGCAAATAACCTCCCCCTCATTCTTGGTTGCAGCAAAATAAGGAGCACAATGCTTTAAGTCATGGCCTAGTAATCCACAATAATGACAAAACAGAGGAAGGCGCTCGTATTTAAACGTAACCCAGTGACTCTTGCCATCTGAACTAGCCAAAAAAGCCCCTCGCCGGATCGGCTTTGCTATCGGAATAGCAACCTTGACTCTCATAAAATAGCTCTGCCCCTCAAGTTTCTGTTTTTTCTCAACCTCAACCACCGAACCTAATCTACTTCCCACTGTCTCTGCAATTTTAGGCGATACCAGGTCAAACGGGGTGCCCCAGATTTGCACCCAAAGCGAAACCAAATCAAACTTCACATTGTCTGCTGTCATCCCTGTTTTCCAGCGAATCAACATCAATACCTGATTATCAAAGGACCACGGCCCTCCCTTAAGTACCCGATTCAACTCAAACTCAGATTGGAACTTGAGTTGAAAAAGATTTGTTCCCACCTCTATCATCTGAACACCTTCCTCCAAACCCCATGCCCTTTTCAACGTAGTTATGGCTGCCTGCCTATTGAACGGCCGACAAGTAAGAAACTTCCCTATCAGACTAAGTGCACAACTCTCCATCCCTTCTTTGCGTCCTTCATCCGGAATCTCAATAATCTCTTCCTCCTCCGAAGTCAGTTTCATTTTCTCCAGTATACTCGTAACATCTTCTGCCATGGTAGCCGGATTCAAAAAATAAATAAATAAAGAAAAGGCAAACCCTTAAGAGACCCTAAGGGAGAGATTTCTCGTATTAATGAGAGAGAGAGCTCCTACTAGCGAGGAGAGTGAGAAGGCATGGTTAAAGTTGGGGTAATTATTAAGTCCCTCTCACATGAATTATAAATTCCACCATATATTTAATTATTGAAATTTACTGTTACGTGAGCGGAACAAGTACATTTATAGTTCTAGAATATTTAATAATAAGCCAACAGGGGCTTGGCTCAGCTGGTTGGGGGTTCGTAACTCTGCTTGTCAGGCTTGGGTTCGATTCCTGGCAACGGGCTCTTGTTGGTGGGCATCCTTAGTGGGGTTCACCCCCCGCACGGGTCCAAATAAGCGCTTGCGCATTTCCCGGCGCCCTGCCCGTGGGTATAATACAACCATAAAGGCCCGCATTTTTGTTTACCAAAAAAAGAAAAAAAAAAGAATATTTAATAATTTTCTAAAAAATTATTGATGGATGTATGGAAACTTGGGATTCCGTCGGGGTTGACGCCAATGTCTTTTTATTATGTAGATTTGTTCCCCACGTTTTGAGTTCTGACTCCATCGTTTTCCCAAGTCTCTACCCCATTCATCATACGACTCGTGTGGGTGTGGCACTGGGAAAAGTCCATATATTAATATTTAACTCCAAACATACTTGTCCTTCCCACTTTTTTTTTTTTTTTTTTGGGAGAAACTTATCCTTTCTACTTGGTCAAGAGGAAACTTCTGTAATTCTTTGTTCTTGATATAGATAGGTTTAGGATATGGATGCATTTGCTGTAAGATGATTACTCTTTATCATTACATTTTATCAGGTTTTTTTTTTTTTTTTAACTTAAGTGAGAATCGAACCAGGACAACAAAAGTTTCAATCTAACTGAAATCCAAGTTATAACTATAAATTTAGAGAGACGCAAAAACAAGAGTTGTCACTTTAAAATTCAAATAAACAATATCGAAAATATCTTTATATTAAATGGTTTGTTGTTTTGATGATCCCTACCTTATTGATTATACTTTTGAACTTATTATTGCATTCATTGTTGCTTCTTAGGTAGATATTGATAAGAAAATTACTAAATATTTTGAAAGTAATGCTCTCTCCATAAGGAGCATTATTCCAAAGTAAAAGATTTGTTGGCCAAATGGAAATTGGGCCAAACACCCCTTGGGTTCAATAAGAGTAACAAAGAGAGTCAAACCTAAAATTCGCAATACTTATCAAGTAAAGGCTAGTGGTGTATCGCAAAGAAAAGCCCAAAAGTGCTGGACAAGAAAAAGATAGGAAAATATGAATAATGTTTTAAGTCTTAATCATTTCATACATATAGGAGGATGAAGAATTTAAGAGAGAGAGAGAGAGGACTCTATTCTGCTATCACGTACACCAAGACACCATTTATATTATGTTGCTCTTATATGACTTAGACTTTTGAGTAATGTAAGTATGGTGGTTGAGGTAGTAATAAGAGTTGTTAACGTAAGACTTGATGACAAGGTTTTATATCAAATTTGGGACATCCCTAGGGTCATATTTTGCTTAATGATCAAAGCTATTATTATGTTGTTAAGCAAAAGGTAAGGTTAATCTTTCACAAAAATAACCATCAACAACATTCAAAAGAATTTATCCTATTTAACTATTTTAAATCCCTTTAATATATATTGAAGTACAAAGAAAACTTTATGCCACAAATTGTAGGTATTAACTATTAAATTCTTATAGGATTAAAATATTACCCTTCTTCCCTTTTATTCATATCAATCATTGAGAAAAAAGAAAAATACAAAGCTCGAAGGGTTAAATCATAAATGCAAAGAAATTTATGTGAGATGGGTCATTATCATTTCATTTATCAAAACATCTAAGGATAAAGTAAAATCAACATTTTAAGTCCTTGTGGTATTTAAAATATGCGATTGACTTATTAGACATTTGTTACTTTTATTATATTGAAAATGATCGTGCAGAAGTGCACAATAACTTGGGGGAGGGGGAAAGAGAGGATTTGAATCTTTGATTTTGAATATCTTCATTAAAAACGGAAACGGCATGGCGTATTAGTTGAATTACAAAGTTCTTGATAAAATAAATAAATCCATTTTCCACCATCCTTTAACTAGAAAGGTAAAATAATATATAAATTATATCCATAAACAGATCCTAATCTTCAAATAGTAACAATGAACACACTAGTCGAAAAGATTGAGATTTGAATCATTTGATTGCCAGTTACCACATGGGTCTTGCACCCATTGTGGGTGGCTCGTAGGTACCATTTGTGTGTAAAGTTAATTCTTTTGGAATATTATGCATTTGCTGACTAGATCGGCTAAGAGCATCCTCATCAAAGATTTCAAAAAATTTAGCATTTAGTATCTCAAAAATCTATTTTATCTATTTTAACAACTCACTTTACAATACACCCAACATCAAAAGTTTTATATTTTTTTACCACTTCATTAAAATATACTTTCTTTATTATTTCTTTATTTTTTAAAGATAAGAGGAGAGAGAACCATATAATTTTTTTTTTTTTTGATGAGGTACCAAAAAATAGAACCATCTTTGACTCGTCCATAGGAGTCGTCCAAAACCCAAGTGCCAACCATTCAAAGAGATCGTACATAAGGGGAAGGTTGTCCATGGGCGTAAGGGTCGTCCATGAGGAAAGCGCCTGGACGATCTTCCGACACTTGGGAAATTTCCAATAATGGATTTACCCACATGAGTTAAAGGTTCGGACCACGTGGTACTTTAAAACGCAAACAAGGTTCTTATTTATCGCCATAACTTCCTTATAAGTGCTTAACTTCCAGTGGCAGTTGTAGAAGATAAGATTGAAAACTCTAACTTCTATAGCCGTTGTGGAAGTTATGTCTTAACTTCCTCAATATTTGTGGAAGTTAGTAAGTTCAGACATAACTTCCACAAATATTGGGGAAGTTACTAAACAAGTAACCGTTCCAAGGCTCTCTATATAAGGACTCACCCACATCAAAAAGGGAAGTTTTTCGCTATTCCTAAAAAGTTGGAATTCTTGAGTTCTACATAAAAAAACTAACTTAAGCATCGGAGGGTTCTTGGCCGGTTTACTCTGGTCACCTTTGATTTTGTGTCCTTTTCTTTTCAGGCTTTTCAAATAGTCACTAGCCCTTTGAAGCTCGGAGCATTCAGCCTACTAATTTTCTTTGCATCATCATTTTTTTTTAAGATGGGAGCTACAGTGAGCTTTCATCTTTGAAAGCTCACTGTAGCTCAGCCTGTATTTTTTTTAAGATTAGCATCCTTGATGAAGATGGGTTTTTAGTGGTTTTGTTGCTAAAAATAGCATATAGCATTTAGCAATTATAAAACCCTTGATAAGAATGCTCTAAGAAAGAAAGGAGTAAGGAAATATAATAAATTAACGATTGGTGACTGGTGGTCCCATGCATTTTCTATGTTACAATATCGGTATGGTACATCGGTATGTTATAATGTGAGAACTATATTGAAGAAATTAAATTTTTAATCAGCACCTTAAATTAATTTAATTTAATTCATTATATATATAGCATACTAGGTCATATAATAACTTATATATATATAAAGCATACTAGGTCATATAATAACTGTGGGGGTGAAAGGCCTGGGAGCCCATGTCTATGTATATACTGGGCCAAGGGCACAACCCGAGGATGCTAGACAATTTGAGGACAGTAAGCGGTCCGAGGACGGATAGATGCTGTCATGAGGATCCGTGTCAGTAGGTAAAGAGTTAAGGTCCGGTCATGATCATCCAGGAGGGTGGTTCGAGGAAGAATCCCTCCTCTGCTGGGCAAGGCCGAGGTCAGGGGGTGTGGTCTGCCATCAAAAGCAACGTTCCGGACCATTCCATGAAAGAGGATAAGTATCAAGAACGAACAGGACAGAGGAGAGCTATGAAATATCTTAGGGAAAGCTGCTACCACTGCATTGAATGCTTTGCAGCTAACTCTCTGACCGCATTAATAATGAAGTGATGTCTGGGCAGTGCTTTTCACCCTTACAGCTACTCCCAAAGACTTTAGGGAGGGGCTGATGGGACAAGTATCTACACTAACCATCTGATCTACACATGTAGGGTAGAGATGAAAGGGAAATTAAGTATAAAATAGAGGAGATACCCTGAGAAAAAGGGATCGGAGGATGAAGAAATAAACACTGTAGCAACAAGAGCTGCATTTGTAACCATCTTCGATCAATATATACAAGAACTGGTCTCCTAGGACCGAGCCGAGGAGGACTTTCTTTGGATAAAATCTATTTGTTCTTAGTTTATTGTCATCTGGACCCATTATAATTGCTACTTAACTCATTAGAGCCAAGTTTTTCAACCCACTCTCTACAAATTTATTGTACTGGGCTCACTGAGCCAAGATCCCATACGTTGTGGGCTTGAGCTGCAAATCGTGTACCTACAATTGGCGCCGTCTGTGGGAAAAGCTTGTGTTTTAATGAGTTTAACATTCAACTATGGCGGATTCAGCTTTCTTTACTGGTTATATGGGAAGAATTGCCAAGCGGGGGACGACCCTAGGGGCTTTTGATATCATGTATATACCTTGCACCTCCATCAAGGGTCAGGTCCTCGCAGATTTGGTGGCCGAGTTCGCTGAACCCCCATTAGGGATAGAAACGGGAGAGCAGGACATGGATGAAAAATCAGTTGACACGATCTCCCTGCAAAAACCTTTATCCTGGAAGATATATGTTAATGGTTCTGCAAATCAAAGGGGGCTCTGGAGTGGGGCTATTTTCGGTTTCTCCTGAACAAATCACCATTGAAAAACCACTAAGATCAGGCTTCTCAGCTACGAATAATGGGGCTGAATATGAAACTTTGCTGGAAGGAACATAAACGACCTTACAAGTGCTTGAACAAAACCTTAGTACATGCTAGCTCCTCAGACCACATGCTAAAGGGGAAATCAACACTGTGACATCTTTACAAGTGTATCTTGTAGGAAGCTGAAATTAGTTTAACTCAATCGATGTTATATTAACTAGCCATTTTATTATTATTGTTACATTTCCATTGATATCTTCCATGTAAAAATGAGAAAATAAATTTAGACAATTATATTACCATAGTAAATAGGCCTAAGTGTAGGGTTGAAGCCACTGATCCCCATCGATAAAAGACACATTAAGGAAAGGAGAAGCTTGTGTGTCACTGAGTCTCATAACATAAGGAGGCCTCATGGTCATAGTTGCACCAGGACCTGAGCAATTGTATTCTCCGAAGAATACAGTCCTACATTTTGAAAATTAAATCAGACAACAATTGTATTAGTACTTCAACTAGATTGGACTCAGAAACCATTCTTAAAATAAATTATATGTGTGTGTGTGTGTGTGTGTGTGGGGGGGGGGGGGGGGGGTGTTGCAATTCATAGGTTCTTACTTGTCTCTTGTAGGGTCATTGAAATCATTCCAACCCTCTGGAGCAATGATATCTGACATTGATGTGTTGGCAAAAACAACACGTGCAAATGGCTTCCATGCTCGACCTAGCCATACTCTTCCATTGCCACCCACAGTGCAGTTTGTGAATGCAAAGCCAGTATTCTCTTCTTGGGAACCTCTGCCCTGAGCTGTAATAACTCCAGTTATGCCTGCCGATCCTGGATCTACTGGGTTTGCCAGGGAAATCAATACACAATTCTGCAGTGTACAATTTAAAGATTAATTTATGTTTAAAGTTTTCTACTTTTGAGTATACTAGCAAGCTGGAAAGCTAGCCCAAGCTACTTTTATAAATGTGATATTGATAATAATATGCTCTTGCTGTCTGTCTCTCCCAAGGGGAAAGCTTGGACAAGGGATTTTTTTAAGCAAACAAAATCTATAAAATTAACTAACGTTTGGATTTGAATATTATATATTAGCCCTGGTTAACCAACATGTTACCACAAACAAATAGTAATTGTCACCCTGAGCAGAATTGAAGAAAACCAGCAAATCAACTACTTCAATAAAATAAAGTCAGCTCATTCTCTTCAGCAGAGGATTTTAAATGGAGATCATCATGTTCCTAGTACTTAGCAAGTTAGCATGTTGAAAAATGTCCTACTGAGATGGGGTGGCTTTCTTTCTTTTCTACTATTTGCTTAGTGTTCCCATAATATTTTAGTTTCAAATGGTTGTGAGAGTGTACTGATATGGATATTCTAAATTTTTATATTCATTATTAATATGAGTTAGGTTCAAGTTACACATGGTGTAACTCTAAGTATTGTTACACCATCTAATAACTTTTTGCAAAAAGTAAATAATTAAAAAATGTCACTATTATGTTACATGTTCTATATATTACTAACATGCATGCCAAATTTTGTGCAAATTGGATGTTAATTACCAATCGATCTATTAACTACCACATTAGGATCCATAAAATGATCAATTTGCACATCCTCTTGAGAAGGATCAACTCTTGGTCTCTTATCCTTAGCCTTTGGCTTTGCTGGAGTTTTCTTTTGTGCTTTACTCTGCTTCAGAAAGGTTGCTTCAATAGGTTCAATCTGATGAATAAGCTCTCAGAAGAGAGGGAACACTTAAAACTTGGAAACTCTAAGATTTTGAAGATAGACACTGGAAGAAGAGATTTTGTTTTCTAGAGTTATTTCTGTCGATGTCAACAATGGTTTGAATAAAAAGATAAGGAAGACAAATAGAAGCACTAGTAACAAGGGCAAAAAGGAACAGTAGCCTATCAGTAGTAATTGTATGAATGTGAGTCAAGGGAAGGATACTATGACAAGCTATCCTATAGAAAATACAGTTTTCCTCAGTAAGCTCATTAGAATCAAGCTTAGGTTCATCATCCCAAGTCATAGGTGTTCCACACAGAAGGGACACAACATCATCTAGAGAGGGAGGGTCAATGAAAGAATAATCAAGATTACAAACAATTGGCACAGAAAGAGCATCAGAAACAACCTTACGGGTTTTTTGATACTCAAAACCCCTAATCCAAGTAGTCAAAGAGATTAGAGTATAATTTCCTAATAATAACTGTAGGAGGAGGTGATAGACTAGAACAAATAAATACCAGCCCCTAGACTCAAAGTATTGCCCAAAAATGGACTAAGCTCATCTAAGACAACCACTCTCTCACTTCACATAGATCTATACTTAATCAAGCTATCAAACTTTTGGAAGTTAGAGATAGTATGAAATCTAGTAGAATTAAAGGATTCCTTGGAGGAAAAGGCACCCTTGGTAGACTTTTTTGCTAAAGTTTTCTTAAGAGCCATGTCTAAGTTCTAAGAGAGAGAACAAGAACAAAAAGGAACAACAAAACACAAGGGCGGATTGCATTAGAGAGAAGTACAAGATATAGGAATGTAAATCATTAAAATCTACATGATGCAAGAGACACAAACTTATATGATGCATGATTTTTGCTCATTTAGGTGTTCAATTTCAAAAGATTTGAAATTTGATCAAGAAAAACAAGATTTAATGAAAATCCCCAAATTTTTGAAGAACATAAACCTTAATTTTTCAAAAATATCCCAATCAATCAATTGATAATCACAACTGAAAGCTCAAATTAGTGTGAAAACACTAATGCTTGTTCAGACCCCAATTTTAAAATTACGGCTAGATTGCTTTTACTCTAACTTAACAAAGTGCGGAACAAGAGTAAATATGTGCAATAAACCGGTAATACTACTCTAAGCCATATTCAACCACAATGAACAATAAAAGAAAAGCTTAAAGAATAGGGAAGAGAGATGCAAACACAAGATAACACCAAGACGTGTTATCAAAGAGGAAATCAAAGAACTCAGCGAAAAACCTCTTCGCAACCCTCCAAGTCGAAATCGATCCACTAATGAATAAAGTTGGAGTACACGAATGACAAAAGACCTTCCAAACTTAGTCTACCCCATGTACTTGAGCCCTTTAAGCTCCTGCTACCAATGGACTTCTCGGAGTCTTGTCTTCACTAGCTTTTTGGATCCCGTAATTCAGCCGGATTGCATCCACCACTTAATGGCTCCTTCCAATACTTTCTAAAGGCACCAAAACTTGACTCAACACTCAGATTGGGTGAGGTAAGTGTTTGGGGGTAAGAACCTCTCAAGGATGTAGAGATGGAGAGGTAGGAGTAGAGGAAAACTAAGAGAAAATGTGTAGATGATTTTGGGTATAACAATCTCTAACTCTCAAGTGTTTTTGCTAGGGTTTTCTCTCTGAAAAGCATTCCTTACATTTCGTGGGTAATGAGGGTATATATAGTGTGGATAAAGAATTTGGTAAAGCACTTTCTCTTTTTGCCAAACAGAGAGCTTTGCGAGTACCTCGCGAGATGGCCTTTCTTGCGAAGTACTCGGGAATTTGACAGTCTGGCATGACTCTTCAGCTTCTAGTCACATGCTTCACATGTGGTCTTTCGCTCGTTACTCTTCTCGCGAGCTAGTCGCGAACTGCACTGATTCTTCTTTGAAGCTTGATTCTTCACCAATCTCTCACACTCATCCCTTACAAAATAAACCCACATAAATACAGGGAAATGATTGAATAAATTACAATCATATTTGGCACGGAATTAAGGCCAACAAAGGCTAGTTGAAAATCACAACTTTACAACAACAAATATAAAATATGTTATAAAAAATTAATTAATCAATAACAATGATCAAATTCATCAATTAAAGCCCAATTAAACAAAACCCCCAAATTTCTTAAGGATACATGAACCCTAGTTTCAAAATTTTTCATAAACTATGAAAATTGAGAATAAAGCATAGAAATCATATATATATATATAAATATATATATATATATATCACGCATAGATAAAAATCAATTGATCATTTTAAATCAAAACACTAAAAATCATCAAAACCTCCAAATTTTCTAAGTCTGAAAATTTTAAGAATTTTTTTTTTTTTTGATAGGTAATTAGAAAAATAATATTAATGTAAAAAAAAAGAAAGAAAAAGTACAAAATGTTCATGATGATGAACAACAAGAAAGAAAAAGAGCACACAGCATAACACAACACAAAGAGGGAAATCAAGAAACTAAGCTAAGGAAAGACATAAACTGAGAGAGAGAGGAACAATCAATAAAACCCCAACAACGAGACCACTCCAAAAGACTGCGATGACTTAAAACCTTTAACTCATCCAACGTCTTCTCCTTGTCCTCAAAAGATCGACGATTTCGTTCCAACCACACAATCCACATTAAGCACCTTGGAACCAAATTCCAAATGTCCGAATTATGCTTCCCAAGCCACTGATGCCAACAAGATAACAGACCTGCCACCGAACCTGGCATAACCCAATGAATACCGAAAGCCTGAAGCATAAAAGACCATAGGGAATGAGAAACAGGACAATGAAGAAGAAGGTGGTCTATCGACTCCCCATCACGGCAACACATACAACACCAATTAGCCAAGGGGCGACCCTTAAGCATTAGATTATCCAAAGTGAGGATCTGACTATGAGCAGCTGTCCACAGAAAGACCGCCACGCGCTTAGGAATCTTTGGTTTCCAAATCCCCTTCCAAGGAAACAGAGAATTCGAAGCACCCAGAATCTCATGATAGTAAGATCGGGTGTCAAAATTACCATCACCTTTTAGCCGCCAGCAAAGAGTATCACTCCTCTCACCCCGAGGAATACAAGTTTGGATAAGATGAAGCAGAGAATAAGATGCAGCCAACTCCTGATCCTCAAAAGCTCTATAAAACCTTAAATTCCACACTCTAACAGTACCCCCTTTTGGAATCCACAAGACCTCAGAGATATAAACATCCTTGACCGCTGAACACACATAGAGCTCAGGATAGAGATCTTTTAGAGTATTATCACCAATCCACCTATCATGCCAAAAACGGATACGAGTGCCTTCGCCCACTACATAGGACAGATGCTTGGAAAAGCTCTCCCACCCTTCATTAATGCTTCTCCAAAGGCCACACCCATGAGTCCTCCTGCAAACTTTAGTACACCACCCCCCTTAACCCTCGCCATATTTAGTAGAGATAACTCTCCGCCAGAGATGAGTAACTTCATGACCATATCTCCACAGCCATTTCCCTAATAGAGCTTGATTAAAAGACACCACACTTCTTATCCCCAATCCACCCATCTCAACGGGTAAACACACATTTTCCCAAGGCACCAAAGGATACTTGAAACTCCCCTCAGAATACCCCCACAGAAAATTCCTCTGAATACTTTCCAATCTAGCAGCCACAGCTTTAGGAATAGTAAAAAGAGATAAAAAGTACGTTGGGAGACTAGAGAGGGTACTCTTTATTAGCATGAGCCTACCACCCTTAGATAAATAGATAAGCTTCCACCCAGAAAGTTTCTTCTCCATTTTCTCCAAAATAGGATTCCAAATTGAAGTTGTCTTAAAAGAAGTTCCCAACGGCATCCCCAAATATTTCATAGGCAACTTGCCCACTCTACAATGAAGAATATTAGCTAAAGCATCTAGATTATTCACCTCCTTAACAGGGACAATCTCACTTTTCCCGACATTGACCTTCAAACCCGTAAAAGCCTAAAAACAAGACAACACCAACCTAATGGACAGCAACTGTTCCCTAGAGGCATCACAAAATAAGATAGTGTCATCAGCAAATAATAGATGAGAGATACGCATATCAACAGAGTTCACAGCTCCCACATGAAAACCCTGAATAAGATTACACTCCTCAGTCTTCTTCAAGATTCTACTTAAGACCTCCATAATCAAGAGAAACAAAAGCAGGGATAGAGGATCCCCTTGTCTCAGCCCACGAGAGCTTCCAAAAAAAACCTTAAGGGGATCCATTAACTAGGACTGAAAAACGGACCGAAGTAACACAAGCCTTAATCCACCCCCTCCATTTCAGCCCGAAACCCATCCGGCCCAACAAATAAAACAAGGCCTCCCAGTTCACATGGTCGTAAGCTTTTTCAATATCAAGCTTGCAAACCACGCCTGGTATTCTGCTCTTCAACCTGTTGTCCAGGCATTCATTTGCAATAAGCACAAAATCCAAAATCTGCCTTCCGCCAATAAACGAATTTTGAGACTCAGAGATGAGTTTATCCAAAACCATCCTCAACCTATTAGCCAACACCTTGGACAGCAGCTTGTACACACTACCCACCAAACTGATGGGGCGAAAGTCCTTAATGTTAACGGCATTACACTTCTTAGGAATTAAAGTGAGAAACGAAGCGTTCATAGACCGTTCAAACACAGAGTGCCGATGAAAGTAAACAAAAAAATCCATGACATCCTTTTCCACCACACTCCAACATTTGTGAAAGAAAGCCATGGTGAAACCATCAGGACCAGGGGCTTTATCACCCTCCATCTCCCTTAACACCTAGAAGACTTCCTCCTTCGTGAACTCCTTCTCTAAAGATAACCGCTCATCCTCTTCAATACAAGCAAAATCTAATCCATCCATGGTAGGACGCCCCACCTCAGTTTCCTTATACAGCCTTGATAAAAGAGAGCTAGCTGAGAGCGAACATCAGACTCATCCTCATAAAGAACACCATCCACCTCAATCTGTTTAATTTGATTAGCATTTCTATGAGAGTTTGCTAATCTATGAAAGAATTTAGTATTATTGTCGCCCTCCTTCACAAACAAAGCCCGAGACTTTTTCCTCCAAGAAATCTCCTCAAGAGAAGCCAACTGTTCTATGTGGCCTTTGAGTTGAAGGCGATGCATCTGTTCCTCGTTTGAAAGACCCACCAACTCCTCTCTCGCATCTAAACCCATTAGCTCAGACAGCAAGTTCTTCTTTCTAAAAGCCAAATCACCAAACTCCTCCTTGTTCCACTTTTTTAAATAAGCTTTTAGAGCCTTTAATTTTTGAGCCAAAATGAAACTAGGAGAGCCCGCAAAACTGTACCCATCCCACCATTGCTTAACTATGGCAACAAACCCCTCAACTTTCAACCACATATTTTTAAATTTAAAGGCGCTTCGCCCACACCGAAAAACACCAGCTTCCAACAAAAGTGGGCAATGGTCTGAAAGAACACGGGGAAGCACCCGTTGGGATACATTCTTAAAGTGCTCCTCCCAATCAAGAGAAACTAAAGCCCTGTCAATTCTTGACATAGAAGGAAGACCAGAATCTCTTAATCATGTGAAGGAACCCCCTTCTAAAGGTAAGTCGACTAAGGAATTATTCTCTATAAAATCCAAGAATGCAAACATAGCAAGGCTAAAAGACTCACAGCCAAGCCTTTCACTTGGGTATCTGATAATATTGAAATCACCTACTAAACACCATGCCATGGGCCACTTGGCACGCACCTGTGATAACTCCTCCCACAAAGAAGACTGTTGTCCATTGTCATTAGGGCCATACACACCTGTAGAAGCCCACACAAAGTCATCCACCACTCCTCTCAATAATACACTAATAGAAAACTGACCAACAATGACATCCAACTTCTCAAAAATCCTCTTATCCCAAATCATCAAGACCCCTCCTGAAGACTGCACAGCATCCAAACCAGCCCAATCAATGAAAGGACTACCCCATAAACTACGAAAAAAAGCAACATCGATCGAACCTTAGTACATGCTGGCTCCTCGGACCACATGCTAAAGGGGAAATCAACACTGTGACATCTTTACAAGTGCTTGAATAGAACCTTAGTACATGATGGCTCCTCGGACCACATGTTAAAGGGGAAATCAACACTGTGACATCTTTACAAGTGCTTAAACAGAACCTTAGTACATGCTGGCTCCTTGGATCGCATGCTTTGGGGAAATCAACACTGTAACATCTATACAAGTGCTTAAACAGAACCCAAGCCATGCCTGAGTCCTCAAACCACATACTTGGGGGTAAACTAACACTTCCCATCATTTTACCATACATCAAACAGTCTTAGTCATTTCAGGCTTCTCGGACTACCTACCTAAAATAAATTAGTACTTCATATTGATTATTTAGATGTCAAATAGAATCAGCTACTATATAGGGCAAAGATCTTCATCATGGTAACATGTTAAAAAAACATATATGCTCATAAGCATCACTTAAATTATTTGCAGGAATATCTACATCAATGCGCAATCAGAAAGTGAGACACGACAATCACGGAGTAAGTGTGGTGATATCGAAATCCTCCTTTCTTCCTGAGGAGTCAAAAAGAAGAATTTCGAGGGGCTATTGTGGGGGTGAAAGGCCTGGGAGCCCATGTCTATGTATATACTGGGCCAAGGGCACAACCCAAGGATGTTAGACAATCCGAGGACAGTAAGCGGTCCGAGGACGGATAGATGCTGTCATGAGGATCCGTGTCAGTAGGTAAAGAGTTAAGGTCCGGTCATGATCATCCAGGAGGGTGGTTCGAGGAAGAATCCCTCCTCGGCTGGGCAAGGCCGAGGTCAGGGGGTGTGGTCTGCCATCAAGAGCAACGTTCCGGACCATTCCTTGAAAGAGGATAAGTATCAGGAAGGAACATGACAGAGGAGAGCTACGAAATATCTTAGGGAAAGCTGCTACTACTGCATTGAATGCTTTGCAGCTAACTCTCTGACCGCATTAATGATGAAGTGATGTCTGGGCAGTGCTTTTCAGCCTTACAGCTACTCCCAAAGACTTTAGGGAAGGGCTGATGGGACAAGTATCTACACTAACCATCTGATCTACACATATAGGGTAGAGATGAAAGGGAAATTAAGTATAAAATAGAGGAGATACCCTGAGAAAAAGGGATCGGAGGATGAAGAAATAAACACTGTAGCAACAAGAGCTGCATCTGTAACCATCTTCGATCAATATATACAAGAACTGGTCTCCTCGAACCGAGCCGAGGAGGACTTTCTTTGGATAAAATCTATTTGTTCTTACTTTATTGTCATCAGGACACATTATAATTGCTACTTAACTCATTAGAGGCTACAAATTTATTGTACTGGGCTCACTGGGCCAAGATCCCATACGTTGTGGGCTTGAGCTGCAAATCGTATCCCTACAATAACTTATTATATATATATATATATTTATATATAACATACTAGCTAGGTTTTATCATAACCTTGTTTCTCAAAAAAAAAGGTTATATCATAACTTCCTCCTGTCTAATGCATACAAAATATTTTATCACAAATCCTGGTCT
>JARYZH020002453.1:0-15706 GCA_030021035.2 Notholithocarpus densiflorus | reverse complement strand
TTTTACTCTCAATCCTTATTCTTTACTAAAAGTTTTTTTTTTTTTTTTCGTTACAATTTCTTTAAAAAAGTTTTTTTTTTTTTCGTCCTTTTTTTTGTCTCTAAACTATTAAAAAAACTATTTACAAAGTTTAAAATGGAAAAAAAATAATTTTTTATAAAAAGTTTAGGGACTAATAATATAGTAATGAATCACTACTCAAAAAATAGCGAAAGAAGGGAACACCAAGAAAAATAAAAGAGAAAGACCCCACAGCAAACACCAGAAAGAGCTCTTAAAGAAAAAGGGAAGAAAAACATAGCAAAGAGACCCCAACAGCAACGACTATTGCTCAGAAGACTATTCCCTTTAACCTGCCAAATTTCATGCAATTCTGACTCTATTGTCCAAATGATTTCTACTAGTGTTTTTTTGCCTTACACGATTTTAGGCGCCCTAGAGAGTATAGGAATGTCATGGCAGTCTGTTCTACATTAATGATAATATGGTGCTATTTCCTCTCACATTTATGATTAATCTCACTAATTAAATTTATGGCGAAGTTTATCATAAATGTGAGAGTAAGGTGTTGACACCCCATTTTGCAACCTGCATTTAACCTCACATGGAGGGTAAAAGGATAATTTTTCTTTGGAAATATGCATCTTGATTCTAGCCATTAGATCCTTAATCTCATTTCATCAAAATGATCTTGATGTCATAACGATCAAATCGACTGGTCATAAGCTCTAATCGGACCATTAGATTGAAAGTTATCATCAAATCAAGTTTTAATGGCTGAAATGCACTATCACAAATTGAGTCCGACTATATGTGATTATGAACAATTGATTTCAATTGGTTATAAGTGTAATCAATTTGAGATCAATGATGTGTCATAATTTGATTGGTTAGGACTACATTTTATGGTGAGGTTGCATACACCTAATTAATTAGATAGTTAAACATTAATTATTCAATGAGTAATTTATGCAATTATCTTTTAATTAGAGTAAATTTAGAACCAATTAAGTCTGAAATGAGAGTGATTAGAGTCATTTAATGTTAATTGAGAGCTAATTTGGGACCTATTAATATTAATTGTGCTGAAACTATTTTTTAACAAATGACCTCTGCTCACTATTTCATCTATATCTCTCATAATATTTTGAATCTGTGAATGAGGTTAATTTTTCCAGAAACTAGACATCCGGGGTTTCAATTTGAGCACAAGAACGAGACAATTCCGATCAGAATTGAGTTAGATATGATTATTTGAAGTTGGCTCTACAGGCTGTTATAGCAGCTACGGGAAAACCGAAATTTGGCTTGCTCCTCACTCCCACTAATCTCTACACTTAATGCACCAAATTTCCCCCAAGGCTAAAATGAGGTCTAGTTTCATGATTCTTTGTCAACTCTCATTAAATGACCTTCCATTCATATTTCTTCCACCACTACTATATAAACCCCCCCCCCCCTCTCCTTCATTCCAAAGACAAAAAACTCTCATCTCTTCTCTTCTCTTGAGTTCTAGTGAAGTTGAGTAGTCTTGTCATATTTTGGTCTTCCTGAGATTCAAGCCTTGTAGGAGTGATATTTATTGACATTGTTGTTTATTTAGGAATTTGATTCATTTGAAATTGATGAAGAGTCTGCCCATTCACAAAAAAGTCAATTAGAACTCTATTTGGATGAGCCAAGATTGGACAGGAGTGCAAACTTAGATATTCTCTCATTTTGGAAAGCAAATCAGTTCCGATTCCCTGAATTAGCTTCCATGGCTCGTGATGTTTTGAGTGTTCCTATTTCTACTGTTGCCTCAGAGTCTACTTTTAGTGTTGGTGGGAGAGTGATTGATCAATTTAGGAGTTCATTGAGGCCGGACACTGTTGAGGCATTGGTTTGCACTAGAGATTGGCTGTATGGAGAGAAAGGTAATTTTATTTGTTTTATTAGTTATTATTACTCTTACATTATTATTATTTAGTTCTTGTAAAATTGTTGAGGCATGATCATATTTTGTAACTACTAATACTTATTTATTTTTATTTTTTTGGCATAGAACTTGCACAAATGAAATTGGATGAGCTTGTGGAAGATGTTATGAATTTGGACATCAACAAAGAATCTATGGATGATAATCGTGGTCATAGTCAGGATTAGTTTACTGTTTGCTTAAATTCTTTCAATATTGATACTTAGCATTTGGCGAGTTCCAAGGATATTATATTTTTGTTGAACTATGTTATTTTATTTTTGTTAAACTATGTTATTTTGAATTTGGGTTGAAGTGTTGCACTTCTTTTGGAGTGTAAAGAACTTATTTCTAGATGAATGTTATATTTTTTGTTGAACTATATTATTTTGAATGTGGGTTGAAGACTTGAAGTGTATGCACTGCTTTTTGGGATATAAAAAAAATTATTTCTACATGGATGTTATATTTAATATTATGCAGGTTGAAATGGGTTGTGTTACATTCGTGTCAACCCAACACGACTCGTTTAATAAGCGTGTTAAATGAGTTGGGTCAGGTCAACCCGCCTTATTAACAGGTCGGGTTAGGGTTGAAGGATCCTGACACGATTATTAAATGGGTCGGGTTAGGGTTGAGGCATTTAGTCGAATACCCCTACCTCGACACGACACGAACCCGACACGCGAACCCGAATTGACACCCCTAATTCAAGGTATTGAGTGAGACTCACTCTCCCTTTCCTAGCTCTTCTTTTCCTCCACCCTTAGGACCTCCATCAAGAGTCCCCTTCTCCACCATATGGATCTTGCATGAAAGTATAATCTCATTCCCTAACTGTTTGTTTATGTTGCCATGATGAAAATTTAAGATTAAAGCATGATAGTAATTATTTAAATTCCCTTGAATATGTTTAAATGTTCTTAATTGTTCTTATGTGTTCTTCACATGTTCTTGGTTGTTCATCACATGTTCATACATATCACTAGTTTTAATCTTAAATCCACATAAAAAATATGAAAAACATGTTTTTTTAATAATTCTTTCAAATCCTTGAATCTATGTTATCATCATCCACACACATTCACTAGAATTTATTTTTCAATCCAAATGCAATGCTTAATAAATTGAATTAAGGTTTATCACATGCACACACATTAAATTCAACATGTAAATTGATTGACATATTGGATGATATGATATGAATATTGGCCATCATAGTCTAGAAGACCGGTTTCACCGGGCAAGGTGGGTGCCTAACACCTTCCCACCTTGTAACATAGCCTCCGAACTTAGATCAATGGTTAGTAGATCAAATGCTTATCCATGTAATTTTCGATTTTTAGATTTAACTAGGAAACAAAGCCATGTACTTTATCTTAGATTGTATCTAGGACCAAAGCCATGTAATTTCCTATGATCAATGTAAATTCAATTTCAAATAAATAAAATGAGGAATTTTTCAATTTTAGTTTTCTTATTTATCCCAATAATTAAATAAGTGGCGACTTCATTATAAAACCCTTAATCTAAAGGGGAAAATATAATTAGTTGAACCTCCATTTTGAGAGGCAATAACACGACTCCACCCATTCACGTGGATTTGGCCCAACATCCTAAAAAAGGGGGCCGTGGGCGCGGTCTCTCACATAAGGACTAAGGAGTATCCTTTGAGTTATCTTTTTAAGCCTGCTTGGATCATCACAATTCGACATTTGAGCCGAAAGTTTTACCCAAAATAGTAAAACTTGTTTAGGCTGGAATTCCAAGTGAAATGACTCAAATTTAATTGGGTTGACATTTTTTAACTTCATTATGGCCCTTGTCAAAATTTAGTCCATTAGCGTTCTTCTCTATTAAAAAAAAAAAAAAAGCTTGTTTCTTTCTTGATAAATCTTGCTTGAATTATTTCTATTCTCCTACCAAAAAAAAAAAAAAAAAAAAAAACACACACACACATTCATGCATTAAAATTCATTTTAAGTACAAAATTAATTATTCAACATTACTCCAAAAAAAAATATAAAAACACATGTATTAACACAAAATAAGTATGATAATACTCTCTAATAATGGTATAAATATGCAAAGTTTAATTATTATCAATTGACCCCAAGATTATGAATCTCAATTATATATACACATTACCAACTTAATAAAATGAGTAAAATTATATCCATTAATAAAAATAAAATTTTAATAAATTTATGTTGAGAGATTTTTTTTTTTTTTAAATCACAATAAACTTATAAAATTAACAACACTTCATTTTTTAATCAAGAACCATATATATTATGTAGTTAACTTCAATAAAAACTTTAATAGAAGATTTAACAACCATTTAATTCTTATCACCTTTGATATAAGCTTTAATATCTAAAATATTGTTGTTAAGCGTGAAATGCTTTATTATTATTGTGGGAGGACTTTCGTCTCGGCCCCCAATCAGGTATTGTCCTCTTTGAAAATGGCTTTGAGCCTTAGTCCTCAAGGTTTTGCTCAATCTCACATCGGGGAGAGACGCCTCCCACTCATGCCTTATAAGCCTTTGGCCTAAGAAGAAGTGTACCACTACTACATATCACCTTTGATATAAGCTTTAATATCTAAAATATTGTTGTTAAGCGTGAAATGCTTTATTATTATTGTGGGAGGACTTTCGTCTCAGCCCCCAATTAGGTATTATCCTCTTCGGAAATGGCTTTGAGCCTTAGTTCTCAAGGTTTTGCTCAATCCCATATCGGGGAGAGATGCCTCCCACTCATGCCTTATAAGCCTTTGGCTTAAGGATGAGTGTACCACTACTAAAAGGCGCCTTTTTGTGGGAGGCGCCTTTTGGGGTTTAAGGGGAAACCCCCACCTTCCCCCTTCGTCGGCTGACAGACCTAAAGGAGTGCCATCAAGCATCATACGAAGTGCAGATGCTAGGCCTTACCCATCAAGTAGTACTGCTTGATGGGTACACCCTACTTGTGAGCTCATGCTTATAAGTTACGGGTGGGAGGCGTCTCTCTCCGATGTGGGATTGAGCAAAACCTTGAGAATTAAGGTTCAAAGCCATTTTCGAAGAGGACAATACCTGATTGGGGGCCGAGACGAAAGTACTCCCACAATTATTATTATTATTATGTAATACCTTGACTACATTATCTATTAGGTGCTTGCCTTTTACTTTATTAATTCCATAAGAAACTTTTATTCCTCTTTCTAACCCACCAAATAAATGTTTATACATATTTCTAAATATAAAGATAAAAAACATATGTTTATACTTATGTACAAAATAAATAATGTGTAACTAGCTTTTTGGTCCCTGTATTTTTGGGTACTTTTAATTTGGTCCTCAAGTTAGTATAAATTCATTTAATCCTTATATTTATAAATTTGCTATTATTTTGGTCCTTAAGTGATAAAGATTAAAATGACAGTTAATTTAAAAATATATTGACCAAATTGAAAATATAGCCAAAATATAGGGACCAAAAGGTAATTTCTCCCCAAATAATGGTCATTGCCTTTTTGGTTGGCTTCACGGCTGATTTGTTCCAGATAAAATGACTTGCTCGGAAAACAATCATGATTAATTTAATCATGTTATTTTCATTTTTAGTTGTACACCCTCCATTAAAGTTAACTTACACAATTTGTATTATTAAGAATGTATGTCATGGACGTAGGGCTTATACTCCAGGAATGAAAAATGATAATTGGTTAAATAATTCTAAACTATATCCCTTCAAACTATAACAAGTGCCATTGTCAGCATGTGCAACAAGACAACAAGTAGAATAACACTAGACTACTAAACATATCCTAAATTCTTTTCTGAACTTTCTCTTCAATGCATTATAAAAGTGACTCATCCTTTTGGATTTGTTTTGTAATAGGGGAAGACCAAGATATTTAGGTTATACAGATGAGCAATGGTTGCCTTTACTACATGGAAACTAAAATTTATAAAAATACAATTATAATTTATAAACAAACATTCAACTCAGTAAAAAATTAGAAAAATAAAAATTCAATTATTACACATTAAATACTCTACAACTCTCTCGTATCCTCATAAACAAATAGTTCAACACATTTGACAGGGTAATTTTAATTTTTTCTTCTGTATACCATGTTCACCCAATGGCAACATTATTTTTGTGGAAAAAATTCTTACCAAAAGAGTGATACTACACCTGAACTATAGCAGGTGGTCCACCATCCCACTCCTTATGACTCCTCTTTTGCAAGCTGGTACTTAGTCTTAGAAAGATAGAAGACCACTATCTGGGGTTCAGCAGCAGCCACTAGCAGTATCAGAGAGCTTTAGGGCTTCCATCCCATTTTATGACGCTCCTGTTTATATCCTCTCAGAAGGATCCAATTGCACCTGGTTCGCATCCACACCCATTAGCTGGTAAGCTACTTGCTTAAAAAGATACAAGGTCCTCAGGCCAGCACCCTTAAGAAGCCAAGAAGTCTTAGAAGAGACAATGACAGCTACCTCTAAATCTAGGTCAGCAACGGGAGGAGATCCTCCCCAAGGTCCCTAAGTGATCTACACATTTAATGTACACAATTTTTCATTGAATTTTTACGATTTTGTACATTGAAAAAATTCAAATATTTCAACAAATTCGGACGACTTGTACATCTAATGTACACAAATTTCCATTGAATTTTCATAATTTTGTACGTTATCTTCATTATTTTATTATTTGTGTTACAAATAGTTGAACCACTTGTGATGTCTCTAGATTAGGTATTTTACCAAGAGATGCTTAAAACAAAATAAAAATATGAAAATATTAACTAAGATATTCAGGAGAAAGAATGAGATTGAACATAGACATGAGTTATTACATACAATTTCAAAATAAATTAAATTATAGAAATTTAGATCTATTAACCAATTTACAATATTCGATTACTATAATTGCAAATTCTATAAACATATGTTTCATTATATGTTTGTTTTCTATGTTTATTCATATTTTGTTGTATATTACACAAATGTTTTGCAATGACTATTTTTTTTTTTTTTTTGAGAAACAAACACACACACACACAAGGGAGAGGGAAAGGGGTTTTAACACAAAGGCACACCACAACTCTACTCAAAAGCCATGGTAACTTTTAAGGGAGGGTGGGCAAGTTATACTACACACAACACACTATTGATAATATAAAAATTGCATATTCATCTTATATAACATTTCATAATGACATATTTTTCCCTTAAAAAAATATACATGTATTGTTAATAAAAGTCAAAGTTTAGCAAATTTTTTGGTCCTCAAGTTTAGCAAATTGATTCCAAATATGTCTAATTAATTAATTTAATTGATCAATTTTTTTTCTTATTTTGCAAGGAATCAATAAATGCTTGGACCTAGATTAGATTCGGTACATGCAATCTTACCATAAATCCTACTCTTAGCTAATAGGATTATGAAACATCACCTAATTTAAATTGGACTAGAATTAGGCCAATCAGAATTAAGGGATTATAACAACCTATGGTCAAAATCTGATTTATGCAAGTGAACCATACCGTTAAAACTTGTTTATTTGATATCTTTTAATATGGTGGTTCGATTAATGTTCATGAGCTATCGGTTTGATCGTTATGACCTCAAGATTTGTTTTATGAAATGTATTTGGGGGATTAAATGGCCAAAATTATAGTCCTGCCTTGGAGACATGCAATGGTGATGACATGCAATGCAAATCGTGTTAGGTTAAATGAGAGTTGCAAAATGGGTGTCTATAGTAGTTTGGTTGATTTTTTGGGGGTTGAAAGATTACCTATGGTTATATGTTGAAAGTTTGTTTGAGTTTGTGAGTGTGAGAGAGATATTGGGACTTTGGGTTTGTGAGTTTATATTGGTGAGTTTTGTGAGTGTTGGATCTTGGTATAGTTCAAGAGAAGATTATGCTTACTGCACCTTTGACATTGGTTTAAGGTAGACCTCCACACAAGTTTGGCCTTCAATGTAGAATTGTGAGTGTGAGGGATTTATTTGAGTTTGTGAGTGTGAGAGATTTATTGGGTGTATTGGGGTTTTGGATTTGTGAGTTTATGTTTGTGAGTGTTTTTTGTGTGAATTGTGGGTGTTGATTAATATCGTTGTAATCCATATCATTGATAGTAGATATTTTGGTTGACGTTTTTTGTGGACATAGGCATGGAGTTAACTAAATCATGTTAAATATTGTTGTCTCGTGTGGTTGTTTTATTTTCTTATCCATATGAATGTGCTTCCACTAGCCCCAAATAACAATAATTAATGTTCAAACTTCTGCTGTTCTACAACAAAATAGAAGCTTAAAAATTATGAATTATTTTGAAAACAAGTTTTATTTTGGGAAACAACTTGAAAATCTTTTCTAGAAATGCCATTGGATCTAGCCTTTGGTGATTGAACAGATATGGACATTGAGGTGTGAAAAAAATTGTATTTGTCAAAAGGGGGGCTGGATTTCTCTTTTAAAGAGTGTTCTTTGGTGTTTGCCAACCTACTTTACTCCTATCTTTGATATGCTGATCCATGTGGCTTATGTAAGATATATTGAAGGGCAATTTCTTTGCGTTGATTTGATTTGATAATTATGTTATGTTTCTTTCCATGTATCACGTCAGACAGTTAAAAGTTTGGACAAAAAATCCTAATGCTCTCCAGTAGATTTTCTTGTCTTGCCCTGACATATGCTTGGAAGAGGAAATGCACTTTCTCGGATGCACTTTTTCAGTTTTTTGTCATCCCTAACAATACCCTTTTAAATGTTATTTTTTTTCAGGTATTTTAAATGTTTTTGTTAGGAAGCTTTAGTTACTTTTTTGTGCTCATGATTTTGTAATCATGTTAGCTACTCAGTAATAAAAGTGGTTTTTTTTTTTTTTTTTTTTTTTTTTTTTTTTTGGGTTTAGTTCATAATTATCAAGAAAGATGCTTGTCAGAAATTTTGAGTTGGTAACTTAATGACAAAGGCAGTGGAAGGACTGTATAAGAAAAAATATGTGCTAAAGTTCCATGCATTAAATCAAGATGTAGTTGCTTTGCTTCTGCTGGAAGATGAAAATAAATCTAGATCTTTTGCACTCTCAATGTGAGTTGGTCTTCTTTCTTAGTCCTTATAGTTTATAGAAATTAAAGGTTGGGATTTTTGGATGCTAATGACCTTTAATTATCTGCATCCAAATTGATTGGAACTTACATTTTGATTAAGTTAAGGAGAATGTTAACAAGCACCGGAGGGTGCTTGTTAAGGTTCTCCAAAATGGGTCCCACACAAATAAAAAATTTGAGTAAATTAAAGAAAAAGCATGACATGACTTGTAAGGAAAAATTGGACAAATTTGCCCCTCTCAATATGGGACACGGTTGGCATTAGCTGAGGACTCTTTTTTCCTTGGACAAAATTGCCCTCTTAACCCATTTCCCTCCCTTTCACATTTTATTTCCCACCAAATCTTATTTTACCAATATTTTACCATTCACTTTATTTCACTTTACCAATATCAAACTAAATTTCTTCTCCCTTTACCAATATCAAAGAGAAGAAGAGATGAAGAAATGTCAATAAAAGATTGAGGAATAATTAAACAAGGTACCACTATTGTATTTTATTTGATTCATTGTTATTTTTAAAAAATAGGTTAAAATTAATATGTTGTTAATTTTTATTTTTGATACATGTATATTGTAGCACTAATGGATGGGGATGTAGTTGCAAAAGATTGCTTTGACTTAAATGAACCACTTCATGAAGGTATTATAATTTTATTTTATTTGTGATTTACATTTCATTTATTATAGAATATTTTTAAACTCTTGTTTTTATATAGCACTAAAATTAATATGATGTTAATTTTTATTTCTAATACATGTATTATAGCATCAATGGATGGGAATGTAGTTGCAAGTGAGAGTCACTACTTTACTCCAAAATATTGTTTTGACTTAAATGAACCCCTTCAAGAAGGTATTATAATTTTATTTTATTTATAAATTTACATTTCATTTATCGTAGAATATGATGTTTATATTTTAAACTCTTGTTTTAATATAGCACCAATGGATGACAATGTAGATGCATGTGAGGTTCATCAATTTGTTCCAATGAATTGTTTTGACTTAAATGAATTGTCTCAAGAAGGTATTATTATTTTCATTTTATTTGTAATATATAATTCATATATCACATAATATGATGTTGATTGTTTTTTTAATTTTTGTTTTAATATAGCACAAGTTGATGATGATTTGATTGCAAGTGAGGTTCATGGAAGTGTTTCAAAGAATTGTGTTGATTTAAATGAGCTTCCAAATGATGGAAAAATTAATAATACTTATGGAGATGAAATAATTGATTGGAATGAATGTCCAATAGATAAAATGGGAGTTATTGAAGAACATGAAGATATAAATTCAATAGAAAATGAGTTTGAGCCTTTTGTTTGGTCAATGTTTTCCTAGTGAAGAAGAAGCTTTCATTTTCTATAAAAATTATGCAAATCGATATGGTTTTACAATTCAAAAAGGTCGTACTGAGAAAAAAAAGGAGAAATAGTAAGATGTGATTTCTTTTGTCATCGACAAGGTAAACAACCACTAAAAATAGTGGATCCATCTAAGGAGCAAAGAAATAGGAAGTCTTTAAAATCAAGTTATGACAAAATATGACATGCTCTCTAACAAACATGTAATTGGTTTATATCAAATCAAGCACTTTTGGGTACCATGTTACCTTCGTGGGCATTTTTTTGGTGGAATGACAACAACCGGAAGATCGGAAAGTATAAATGCATTTATTAAACGGTTTGTTAGTTCTCACACAAACTTGATCCAACTCATCAAACAAGTAAGTCATTATTTACCATTGATTTCTTTTGTTGTATAATTTTTTTTTTTTTTTGTTAATATTTGTAGTCTTCATGTGTCATACAAAAGTTTTTAATTTATTTTACTATTTGTAATTTTAGGTTGATCTTGCCATTGAAGATATTGAGCAAACACAATCACATGATACGATGTTGGAGACATATAGAGGTTCTTCTTTAAGATCATTGTCACCGTTAGAAGACCAAGCACATAGTGTTTTGACGCCCTATGCTTTCAAGATTTTTCAAGAGGAATTTGGGAGAGCAACACAATATTCGGTGCTTCAAGAAAATGGTATTGAATTTGTGTTACAATATTATAAAGATGAAACTAGTCAAAGGCATAAAGTATTATGGGATGGTAAGATGACATATTGTAGTTGCAAGAATTTTGAATTTTGGGGTATACTTTGTCGTCATGTATTTAGTATATTCCTTCATAAAGATTGTTACCAAATTCCATCCTTGTATTTACCACCATGTTGGTGTCGTGAAGCATCATTAAGTGAAAAGGAATTGCTAGTGGTGGATGATGAAAATTTAGTGGACAAAGAAAATATGGTTGATGCTAATGTTAATGATATGATTGATGGAGATTGCTTCATTAATTGTCCTCTGCTCTCAAAGACAAAAGGTCGTCCGAAGCAAAAACAAATGAAAGGTGGAAGAGAATTAGGAAAGAAAAAGAAGTCTTGTGGCCTTTGCAAGCATGTTGGCCATAACATCTCAACATGTCCGGAGAAAGATAACTATACTTCCTCAAATGGTGCCCAAAAAAGAAAAAAATGTACTTCAAGTGAAATTGGATTGAATCCAAATTATCCAATATTTTCTTTGAAATGTTAGACATAAACTCTTGAGCTTGTAAAAGAAAAAAATTATGACAATATTGTGTTTGTTAATTTTGACAATATTATGTCATTGGACAATATTAATTTTGACAATATAATGCCTTTGTTAATTTTGATGCTTCTCTTGTTTTTTTTTTTTTTTTTTTTTTGGTTTTACATTTCCATTTTGACAATATTATGCTAGTGAATATTCATATTATCATTTTCAATATTATGTAATTTACCAAATTAAGAAATATAGGGTTGGGTTCGAGTTACACCCGACGTAACTCTAAAAAATGTTACACTACCCAATAACTTATTACTAAATTCATATTTTAAAAATCCAACCATTGGATTATATGTTCTATATGGTCTTAACATGCATGCCAATTTTCATGCCAATCGGATGTTATTTACCATTTGATCTATAAACTCATCTTTTATGCATTATTTTAAACCACTAAAACTTGAATCTAGACAATTGATTGATGACATGACTATTAATCTTTGATCACCTTGAAATTTTGTAAACATGAGAAATATACGAAGATAATGTAATCTAACGGTAGATTTGTCAAAATTAACGTCGAGTTAAGAAATATAGGGTTGGGTTCGAGTTACACCTGACGTAACTCTAAAAAATGTTACACTATCCAATAACTTATTACTAAATTCATATTTTGAAAATCCAACCGTTGGATTACATGTTCTATATGATCTTAACATGCATGCCAATTTTCATGCCAATCGGATGTTATTTACCATTTGATCTATAAACTCATCTTTTATGCATTATTTTAAACCACTAAAACTTAAATCTAGACAATTGATTGATGACATGACTATTAATCTTTGATCACCTTGAAATTTTGTAAGCATGAAAAATATACGAAGATAATGTAATCTAACGGTAGATTTGTCAAAATTAACATCGAGTTAAGAAATATAGGGTTGGGTTTGAGTTACACCTGACATAACTCTAAAAAATGTTACACTACCCAATAACTTATTACTAAATTCATATTTTGAAAATCCAACCGTTGGATTACATGTTCTATATGATCTTAACATGCATGCCAATTTTCATGCCAATCGGATGTTATTTACCATTTGATCTATAAACTCATCTTTTATGCATTATTTTAAACTACTAAAACTTGAATCTAGACAATTAATTGATGACATGACTATTAATCTTTGATCACCTTGAAATTTTGTAAACATGAAAAATATACGAAGATAATGTAATCTAACGGTAGATTTGTCAAAATTAACATCGAGTTAAGAAATATAGGGTTGGGTTCGAGTTACACCTGACGTAACTCTAAAAAATGTTACACTACCCAATAACTTATTACTGAATTCATATTTTGAAAATCTAACCGTCGGATTACATGTTATATATGGTCTTAACATGCATGCCAATTTTCATGCCAATTGGATGTTATTTACCATTTGATCTATAAACTCATCTTTTATGCATTATTTTAAACCACTACAACTTGAATTTAGACAATTGATTGATGACATGACTATTAATCTTTGATTACCTTGAAATTTTGTAAGCATGAAAAATATACGAAGATAATGTAATCTAACGATAGATTTGTCAAAATTCACATCGAATTAAGAAATATAGGTTCGAGTTACACCTGATATAACTCTAAAAAATGTTACATTACCCAATAACTTATTACTGAATTCATATTTTGAAAATCCAACCATTGGATTACATGTTCGATATGATCTTAACATGCATACTAATTTAAAATATTACATAAAAGATTTGACAACTCAACTGTTGTCAAAATTTTGTGATAATTTGTTGCATTGTAATACTATTTGTAATTTTTATTTTGTAAAATTCCTTCCATGATTGATAGACACATATCCCATCAAATCACCTTTTACTTTAATTTATTTATTTTTACTTCTCCTTTTTTTCTCAACCACACGTATCCCATCACCCTTACACTTATCTTTTCCCATCCTTTCTGCTTCTTCCTTTTGGCTTCTCCTTTCTCATCTTTTAAAATTTTTTGTTCTCCCATATGAAACTCTTGGCTCAACTTCCTTGGCTTCTATTTTTTTTTTTCACAGCTTTCTTTTCTAACTCAGTTCGTCTCCTCCTTGATTTCCCCTCCATCAACCCAGTTCGTCTCCCTCAAAAATTTTTTATGTTCTCCCATATGTTCTTATGGGTTTTTTTTTTTGGATGTACTGATGTTGTTGTTTTTCTGTGAGATGGTTTTTTTTTTCGGATGTATTGATGTTAATTGTTTCTTGTGAGATGGGTTTTTTATTTTTTGGATCTACTGATACTTTGTTGTTTCCTGAGGATTATGATTTTAGTTTTTTTTTTTTTATATTTTTTTTTATGTTGGTTGTTTCCTGTGAGAGGACTGTGATTTCAGTTTTTTCTTTTCTGTAAGATGTTTGGTGTTGTTTTCCTGTGAAAGACGCATGAGGCATGAGTTTACAAATTATCCTGTGTGAGACGCTTGACTAGGCTTGAGTACGTGAAAAAGGGTATTTTGGTCTCTTTGTTCATGTTCCTTTTTTCCTATAAAGCTGACCCACATCTGATAAAAAGACACATAAAGCTGTGTAAAAGACTGCAAAAAAGCTGGGTATTAACGGGCACCGTAAGGTGCCCGTTAACACAACCCTTAAGTTAATTGTGGGTTTTGTGCAGTTCTCATTCTAATGGTGTCTGTGAAACATCCAGAATGTGTCAGATTTTGCTTCGGGGGCAGGCAAGGCTTATTAGCTGACCACTTACCATTAAACAAAAAGAAAAAATGGATTGTTACATGATGAGATCATCAGTGGTACCTATGAAATAATTTTGGTGCTCCTTGCATCAAGGCAGCGATAAAAAGGTCTAGAAAAGTTATTACACTAATTTGTGGACTTAATTCAAGTATTTAAAGAATCTTCTTGGGATGATACCAAACAAATGGTTGTGGCAAGTGATAAATAAACTAGATTTTGGTTCACCTTTTGATTTGATCTCATGTTCACATTTTGATTTGATATCTACCTTTGGGGTGAATATACATGCAGGATCACTTGGAAGTGCAGTTTTACAGAAATAAAGCCTTCATGAGCTTCGACGAATTGTACTTGATACGTGCACATAGAACATCAGATGAAAGATACCTCCGAACAAGTCATGATATAGACTTTGTTGATGACATTCAAGGAGTGAAAATGGGTGAGTTTTTATATCGCATCATGGATCTTCAGGGATGTTGCATTTGTCATTTGCATTTTAATGTATGCTACTGGTATTGTGCTTATATTGAGCCTGTTTTCAGTAGTGATTATTTTGTTGACACCACAACATTGTATACATGGCAACTATCTTTACCCTAAAATACATCACAATTTAAAAATGATCTTGATGTGTCAATTTGAAATCATGACCTAACTTCAAATTCCCTTGCACGTCTGAGAGCTCAAAATCCTTTGTAGGGGTGATTAGGTAGATTCTTTAGATCCAATTTATCTATTTGCAGGCCAGAGAGAGCATCACCTGTAATCAGTGGCGGAACCAAAATTTCAAGTCAAGAGGGGGTAAGATTAAAAGACAAGATTGAAGGTAAAATTAATCTAAGATATATTAATCGATACTAAATACACACAATTTAAACATGTAATTTGAACCTTTAAAATAAATTGGAAAAATAAAGCAATGTAAAAATATTGAGAATATAGCAATATTCTTATGAAGTTCTATTTAGCTATACGCGATTCAATGCCATGAATGCTTCTAACATTTCATGTAGACATTTTTACTTTTTTTAGTCGTTAAAATTCAAGAACTCAAGTTTGATATTAAAAAGGTTGATAACCAGAGAAAAAATTGTAAGCAGGAAACCAACTAGTGAGGCGCTAAATTAGGCATATTACACATAAACATAGGTTTTTTCTTTCAAAGTCCAATTCAGTAATTTTTTTTTTTTTTTTTCAGTCGTAGTTGGAGAAGTAGTGTGCAAAAAAAATTGTACTATTAGGTGGGACCCATTATGTAATAAA
>JARYZH020002452.1:0-15743 GCA_030021035.2 Notholithocarpus densiflorus | reverse complement strand
AGAAACTTGTATTGATAATTCTAAATTACATAATGATCAGTAAGGCTCACAGAGCACTTTATATACACAAGATTAATTAAGTTAAACCTCCCACATTATGCGGATCTAACTCCTGGAAAAAGGGGAAGTTTGTTAAATCGGTTAAGCTAAATCACCAGCTAAAACTTGCGCTTAATCCAACATCCCTTTTAACAGAACCAAACGCACCGTTTTACTTAAAACAAAAAACAAGCCTTAGTAAAACAAAACGTTGCGTTTACTATTCTTCTTCTTCATGTTTGGGCTTCTTCTTCACAGACACATTGGGCTTGGGCTTCTTCTTCACATATGCAGAACTGTGTTCAACATGGCAAGCTCCACCATCAGAGGAGTATAAAATGAATTTGATGCTGCTGTTTTCTCAGACCAACAATGCTCGGGTTTTTGAGCAATCATTAGGAACTCAAGTGGTGAGGTTATGGCAGGAATGTCAGCTAAGGGTCCCTATGTGCATAGCAGTGAGGAGGCTGAGGTCATGGCATGTCGAAGAGCTGTTGAATTTTCCAGGGATGCAAGGTTTTCTAGGTTGATCATTGAAGGAGATAGTCTAAATGTTATGAGAGCTCTATCTGATCCTACAGAGAATAGCTTGCTACTTGGCCATATTTATGATGATATCAGGTGCAACCTTAGAGGAATGCAGGTTCTATCCTTCATTTGGGTAAAAAGAGGTGGAAACATGGCGGCTCATTCATTAGCAAAACATGCTAGGAATTTACTTGAGGATTTGTATTGGATTGAAGATACTCCACCACCTACGGCGAATGCTTTGTACTATGATCCTTTACATATCAATGAATGATTAAATGCTTTGCCTTCCAAAAAAAAAAAAAACTATTATATTCCATGAATATTAGAATCAAATAAGAGATGGTTTAAAGCGTAACAATGTCTCTAGCTAACACCAAAAACATATCAGTGGAATAAATCATACTAATTTATTTTTATAAAATTTTAGGAAATTTATTTTAATATGAATTTATGAAAATCAGTAACTAAAAGAAATTTTATAAGGAAAAAAAAAATCAGGATGATTATATATTGTCTGAATGGACAAATAAATACTGTCAAGTTTTTCTATGCTCTTATGATTGAATACTAATAATGAATATTATATTAATTCTTAATACATAATCTGCCAACATTTAGAAATAATAGAACTTATAGTGATTTTTGAAGATCTAAGTGAGGTCAATAATTTTTTTTTTTTAACCGAGGTCAATAATTTTTTAAAGCTATTGATTTTGTTGATTACAATTATAATTCTTAGAGAATCACAATAAATTAATAGCCGCGAATTTGTGCTTGAAATTTTATTGGGATAAAAGTAAAAATGGTAGACAGCTTTGCATCATTTTTGGGTTGAAATAAGTTTGTTTATTGCATGTAATAGGAAAATTGCGGTAGCTATCTATGGGAGACAACATAATTATTTTAACTCATAGCGTCCAATCTCAAATCATGATGATTGTTTTTTATTATCATACCAATACACTAATCTGTTTTTAGTATAAATGAAGTTTAAATCTCAAATCTCTTATTCGATAACAAAAGAGCTTACTAGTTGAGCTAAACTAGCACCAACCAACTGGGCTTATAACCCTAGGATAACCAAAAAAAAAAAAAAAAAAAAAAACCTTGCACCAACTTTTAAATATTTCTTTTGATTAGGAGTTTAATAAAATAAATAAATAAATAATATATTATTTAGAGATAGTTTTAACATATGAGAACTGCTTTTAATGATTTCACTTTAAAGTAGATGGATGGAAGCATGGAAGCATAAGGTTCAAATGACTTTTATTGCTATTTATATTAATAAGTTGAAATGACGATAATAGTCTATTATGGTTTAGACTTTAGAGCAAGTAATTCTTGGAATAAGTATAATTTGTTTTTTTTTTGAACACAAACCCAACATCATTCATTCATAAATCAACCATTGTCGAAGTACAAAGCCTCTTGAGCAGGTGGGGGAGACTCTTCCAACCACACCAGTTCCTCCTCAGTTTGTCTAGCATATTTTGCCAGAGAATGTGCTACAGAGTTGGCACTTCTCTTAACACAACTAACAGAGAAGTCTCTAAATCCCATTGCCATACATTGGATATCCCCATAAATATGCCCCAACCTACAACAGGTAGCTCTTGGAGACAGCAAGGCCTTCCTGACAGTCACATTATCTCCTTCTAAGACTAGCTCCCGAAACCCTATTTCCATTGCAAACTCCATGGCTCTCCTGCAAGCTAGAAGTTCAGCTTCCTTGCTATCCATTACTGAGAGTCCTCTCGCCGACAACGCCAGCATAACTTCCCCCATAGCATTACGGATTATCGCTCCAACCCCTGAGGTGTTAATAGCTGCAAAAACAGCTGCATCAAAGTTGAGTTTGTAAGCCAAGCCCGACGGTGGAATCCATGAAGCCCGCTGCTACATTGAACTAGTAGTGGATTGGATGGCTAGCTGCTCTTGAGCATCTCTGTACTCCTTTAGAAAATCCTCAGCACGTTTATTCAGCCGAGATGGGTCCTGTATAGTTCCTCCATACAAGACTGAGTTTCTTTGATTCCATATAATCCAACACTGCACTAAGAACAGCTCAAACTCATCCTCTGTTACTCTACTCATTAAATCTTCAAACAACTGCAAAATATCCATTTGGGTCCTTGAACACTTCTGCAAACAGACTCTGCATCCAGCCCATACATCTTGAGCCACTCCGCATCCCCACAAGACTTGAAGCACCGATTCAGTATCTTGTTGACAGATGTTCACACGAGCTATCCTCAATGATTTTCCTGCGTGCCAGATTTTCTCCTGTTGGCAATATGTTCTGACATACCCTCCAACTAAATACCTTTATTTTATTTGGTAGATGGAATAATTTGTACCCTACTTTTATATATATATATATAGTACTAAAATTATTTATAATAAAATCAAACAATTAAAATTAATTTCAATACTTGATTAATAAGAATACATATTACTATTATCAAAATAATATATATATATCTCTCTCTCAGATAAATAATACTAAATACAAATTTAAATGTAAATAGTAAAACATTTTTTAGTAAGTAGTAAAACATTGGATTTTTTTTCAAAATAATCAAATCCCTCAAACAAATTTATTAGTTAGCAAGGTTTTGAAACTATTTAGCAATCTAACAAATCGGGTCTTTTAGACTCGATTTTGCTCTTTGAAATTGCACTTGGAAATCGAGTGTCTCACACTCAAGTTCCATAGCAGAAACTAGCACAACAAAATCGAGTTCTCTGCACACGATTTGTTAGATTGCTAAATAATTTCAAAACCTTGCTAACTAATGAAATTGTTTAAGGGATTTGGTTATTTTGAAAAAAAAAAATCCTAAAACATTAATAGTGGAAGTTGTAAACCACAAGTCCAAAACACGCACAAGCGATGTCAAAATTCTCTATTGGCAAAACAAATGGCACTAATCTTAACACCAAATATAATATTATAACATAAATCGCAAGTTGTAGACCACACAACAAAATACATACAAAATCTCATGGACTCAAAAGTCAAAAACACATAAACTGAGGCTAAAATGGCCAAATATCACTTTTTTTAAAAAGAAAATATAATGCAATCTGCAATTGTTTGCGAAATATGTAACAATCTACCACTTTTTTGAAACTCGATTTCTAGAAAATCGAGTTTTCCATGGTACTCAAGTTCATGAACTTGAGTACCATGAAAATTTTTTGAAATATTTTGATGTAACTCGAGTTCCATGAACTCCTAACCATCAAAAAATTTCAAATTTTTTTCATAGTACTCGAGTTCATGGAACTCGAGTACCATGGAAAACTCGATTTTCACAAAATTGAGTTTCAAAAAAATAGTAGATTGTTAAATATTTCACAAACAGTGATAGATCCATACATATTTTTCCAAATAGTGGTATATGGCCATTTTTGCCCATAAACTGATATGTACTAACATGCTATCTCAAACATAAACACACAGAGAGATACACGAGCACTCGGATGACTGATTTGAAGAGAACGGCACCGATTGGCGAGTGGAGGTTGGAAAGCTAAATGGACTCCGGCTATGGGCTAATGAATGGGCATTATAGGCTGGAGTTTTATTTTGGGTTCAATTGTCCATGTTTCATTTCTTTTTCTTTATTTGGTTTTAAACAATTCTAAAATTTGAGAAGGGCCAAATGGATCTCAAGAGAGGGCATTTGTAAATTGTAACTAAGTAGCTAAAGCAGTTTTTTTTTTTTTTTTTTTTTCTTTTTTCTTGTCAAAATCCTAGGAGGGGCCTTGTTACGACTAACGTGATTAAAGTCATTTTGTAAAATAACAGAGAATTGAAGAAAGTTGAAATTCTCATTGACTGAATGAATGTTACAAAATGAATCAATCAATATAATTACCAACTAAAGCTACTTATATACAATCACAAAACAAAGCACTGCTTCAGGTGCGTAAATAGCTAACTATTTTTCAACTAACTAACCAATTGCAACTTGACAGCTGTCTTCTTCTCTAACTGAATTTTGTGTTACCTTTGCACTTGGGATTCAGATGCTCTAGATTTTCTAGGGTACTCTATTAAATAGATTTCCTTAAATTTTAACCATTCTTTAATGATTTAATGGTCTAGATTCTATCATGTCAGCATTCCACTAATAATAATCTTAATTATTTTGTTTGCAACATTATTTTATTATTTTAAGAATATTGTTAGTGGAAAGCTGACATGACAGAATCTTGACCATTACATCATTAAAGAGTGGTTAGGATTTAAGGAAATCTACTAGTAGGGTACCCTAAGAAATTTAGAGGATCTGAATCCTTGCACTTGTGGCTTGTGTGAGTTCATTAATCAATACTCCCCGTTTTAAGTGTCTTCTTGCCTTTGTCGTTTCACTCTTCAATCTTTCTTTTCTTCTGTCATTTCCAATCCTTTTTCTTCTGTCGTTTTTAATGATTTTGTCTTCAACACACCCCCTCAGGTCCAGAGTGTTATGCTTTGAGACTTGAACTAAGGAAGCTACTTGTAATTGCTTAGATTGCTCCTTTAAGGGCTTAGGTTGAAAAATGTCTTTCAAACCCAATTTCTCTAATAATCTCACAAAGGATGAAAAACCCAAAGTTTTAGTAACGATGTCTGCAACTTGAGAATTTGTAGCAACATGGAAAGTCTTAATCATTCCCTCCAAAATCTTATTTCTCACTAAATGGCAGTCAACTTCAATGTGCTTGGTTCTTTCATGAAAAATTGGGTTTGCTGCTATATATAATGTAGCCTGATTATCACAGAATAGCATAGCTAGTCTTGAATGCTCAATCCTCAAGTCCTTCAACAATTGCAAAACCCAAGTGATCTCACAAGCTACACTTGCCATGGCCCTATACTCAGCTTCAGCTGAAGACCTTGAAACAACTCCTTGTTTCTTTGATCTCCAAGAAATCAAGGAATCTCCCAAATACACTGCACAGCCAGTGAAAGGCCTCTTTGTATCTGGGCATCCAGCCCAATCCGCATCACAAAAGAATTTGATATGCAACTTTGTGTTGCTTAGGAAGAATATGCCTTTACCTGTTGACCCTTTAATGAATTGGAGCACCCTGTGAGCTGCCTATAAGTGTGGTTCCCTTGACTATGAAACAAACTGACTCAATTAGTCTTCATAAGTCAAATTAGTCTTTTATACTGACCTAGTTCCTCCAATAACTTGCCTTCATACTTGGATAACCTCAAGTTTTGTTCCATGGGAAACTTAACAGGTTTACTGCCAAGAAAACCAGTGCCCTTGAGTATTTCCAAAGCATACTTTCTTTGGTTCTAAATCCTTCATCAGTCCTAGCCACTTCTAATCCCAGAAAATACCTCAATAAGCCTAGATCCTTCAAACCAAACTTAGCATCAAGAACTTTCTTCAAATTGTTGACACAATCAACATTGTTTCCTGTCAAGAGTATATCATCAACATATACCAATAAAACTATGAATGAAGCTCCTTGTGTATGAGTGAACAAGGAGTAGTCAGACTTGGATTGGACAAAACCCATTTGTAGAATAGTTGAGGAAAACTTCTCAAACCATTATCTGGATGCTTGTTTGAGACCATAGAGACTCTTATTTAGTTTGCAAACCAAATGATGCTCCCCCTTGCTATGAAAGCCAGGTGGTAAACACATGTAAACATCCTCAAGCAACTCACCATGAAGAAATGCATTATTCACATCCATTTGATGAAGAAACCACCCTTTCATAGCAGCTAATGACAAAACAATCCTAACTGAGACTAATTTAGCAATTGAGTAGTCCATCCCATGCTTTTGAGTGAAACCCTTGGCAACAAGCCTAGCCTTATACCTTTCAATGGTACCATCATGTAAGTATTTAACTCTATAAACCCACTTGCAGCCAATGGCAGACTTACCAGCAAGCAAAGGGGTTAAAGTCCAAGTATTATTCACCTCTAAAGCCTCAATTTCCTTGTCCATGGCAGCCCTCCACTCAGGAAATTGAACTGCTTGTTGAAAGGAGATAGGTTCTGATGAAGCAGTAGAAACAGCCATGACAAAGGAATGAAAGGCAAGTCCAAGGTGTGAATAACTCAAATGATCAGAAAGAGCATAAGGCATACCAGAACTAGGCTTGGTACTAGCAAATGTGCAAGAGTAATCAAACAAGTATGAAGGAGGATTATGAGTTTTAGTGGACCTCCTAAATGGAACAAGGGAATTAGAAGTACAAGGGAGAGGATCACAAGACTGGAAAGAAGGATTAGGATCTACAAGACCAATAGGATCAATAGAAACAGGTTCTACAGAAATAGATTCTGCAGAAACAGAAATATGAGGAGAACTAGGGTCAGGGATAGGAAGAGAGGTAGAATGAGGAATGGAGGAAGAACATGGAACAAGGACAGAATCAACAGAATCAATAGTAGTATGAGGGAAAACAAAATCATCCAAATAGGAAGTAGAAGGTTGAGAAAACTCAGCATAAGGAAATATGTTTTCGTAAAAGATAATATCTCTAGAGATATAAATTGCATTGGACTGAATATCAAGAACCTTGTAACCTTTAATGCCATGAGGATAACCAAGAAACACACATTTTCTAGCCCTAGGTGCAAACTTGTGCCTATTGTGAGATAAAGTAGAAATGAAACACAAGCAGCCAAAAGTAAGGAATGGTGATAAGAATGAGAAGAATTGAAAAGCATTTCATAGGGACTCTTATTGCCTAATGCTTTAGAAGGGATTCTGTTGATGAGATAAACAGCAGTCAAGATGCAGTCACCCCAAAAACATAAACGAATTTGAGACTGAAACTTCAAAGTCCTTGCAACATTGAGGATGTGCTGATGCTTCCTCTCAGCAATAGCATTCTACTGAGGAGTATCAACACATGAAAGCTGATGCAAAATGCCATTAGAATGGAAAAACTCTTTCAAGAAAAATTCAGTGCCATTGTCACTTCTAATGATTTTGATTTTGCAATCAAATTGAGTTGAAACCATTATTGCAAATTTAGGAAATAGAAGTTTAGTTTCAGATTTATATTTAAGTAAGTAAACCCATGTGCATCTAGTAAAGTCATCTACAATAGTCAAACAATATTTGTAACCATCAATAGTACTAACAGAAAAAGAACCCCATAGGTCACAATGGATCAATTCAAAAGGCTTAATGGTTACATGAGAACTAGAAGGAAAAGATAGCCTTTTCTATTTTGAAAATGGCACACATCACAGCAAGATGCCTTATTTGGAACATCAATATCTACAAAATGCTTCAACAATTGAAGTTTTGACAAAGAAATGTGTCCTAATCTAGAATGCCACAAATCTGAAGAAGAGATGTGACTGACATTGGTGGCAAGAGCAGCTAATCTTGACGGATGAACAGAGGCTTGAAGAAAATACAGACCATTGCTTTGCTTACCCAGACCAATCATGCTCCATTAAGCAAGGTCCTGGATGAAACACCAATCACCAAGAAAAATAAGGCAACAAAATTTGTGCTTAGTGAGTTTGCTAACTGAAATGAGATTGAAACTAAAAGATGGAACACATAATACATCTGTGAGTGTGAGTGTAGAAGAAATTTTCACAGTTACAATGTGTGTTACTACACCCTTTTCCCCATTTGACAAATAAACACAAGAATGGACTACAGAAGTAATTGTGGTCAATTGTAACATTGAGTGTACCATGTGATCAGTGGCCCCAATGTCAATGATCCAAGAGTTAGACTTAAAACATTGTCTATCAATGACTTGGGCTGAAGAGATAGAATGAGATAAATTGGGGGCTATCCAAAAGGGATTACCTGAGAAATTGGAAGAAGATGATAAAGCAGAAACAGCTGTAGGAGATGAAGTATCCGTAGTAAAGGGAAAAGCAGGTGCCATTACTGATGCAACCTGTGAAGCAGTTTGAGCACCAATGCCATTTGCAGTACCAAAACCTGAACTAGATGCAGTACGAGCCTTTAGAAAATTGAGAAGTTGTTCACATTGAACCTGAGAGATTGGACATTGAGGCTGAGTGGGCTGTTGACAAGCTTGAAAACCATAACCACCAAGAAAACCTCTAAAACCTGACTGTGAAACACCAAAAGGAGTTTGAAAGCCAATGGTAGACTGATTAGCACCACCAGACTGAACACTGGAACTACCATCAAACCCAAAGCTTCCTGTGATTTTATTAGCCATAGCCTTATTTCCACCTTTTGGTTTATACCCTGGAGGATATCTATGAAGCTTGTAGCACTTATCTACTATGTGACCAATGAAGCCACGGTAAATGCAAACTGGTCTCTCTTTCTTGGAGTTACCTCCTTTTCCTCCATTATTTCAAGCATTTAAAAAGGTCTATTACCATTCACATACATAGCAACAGGATCTAATTATTGAACCACATTAACAATGTTGCCTATGTTTCTCCTCTTCTCTTCTTGCAAAACCAATGAGCACACCTTGCTAAGAGAGGGAAATGGCTCAATAAGCAAGATTTGCCCAATCAAAATCCCATAGCTGTCATTCAAGCCTATTAAAAAATGAAAAACATGTTCTTTATGCTGTGCATCTAGCTGAGATGACTTAGAACCACAAACATAAGCACAATTGCAAATTGTGAAAGGTTGATTATTCACATACTCATCCCATAAAGTCTTGAATTTGGTAAAATAGGAACTCACCGAGAGTGATCCTTGAACCAAATGTGAAATCTCCTTTTGAAGCTCAAACAATCTTGGAGTGTTGTCTTGAGATAACCTATTCTTGAGATCAATCCACAAATCTTTTGCTAAATTGATGTACATCACACTATCCTTAAGATCAGGACTGAGTGAATTGGTCAACCATGATAGGATCGTAGTGTTGCACCTATTCCAAGAATTGAACAAAGGTGAGGTTGGATCTCTAGGGAATTAACCTGAAATTCCCAACTTGTGAGAAACAAAAATAGAGAAAAACACACGCCAAAGAAAAACAATCACACGCACAAGACAATATTTATGAGGTTCAGCAATTTGCCTATGTCCACAGAGTTGCAAGGATTTCACTATTATCAGGGAAAAATACAAAGTGCGGCTATAGTTTTTTCTCTCTCTCAAAAACACGACAACAACAAACCGTAATCACAAAATTGCGTTTTCTACATCCTGTGCACAGGATTCACTTGGGCCTGTTGGCCCAAGCCTTTGATCCATGGACTAAGCCTCAGAAAATCTCCCATTAAAAACCACGCAACATTATTCGAGTCGGGTCGAGTCGTCAACCGGATCAAACACAACTAGGCTCCACAAAGCCCAACAAATCTCCCACTTAGAGACTAGTTCAATCACCAACATCAGCCGCTATCCTCCAAAAACAATCCCTCATCCCTGCAACTCATCCTCCTGTCCTCAAGTTTGAAGGCCAACTGAAGCTGCACACAGCTTCAGTTTCTCGATAGTGACACCCTTAGTCAACATGTCTGCAGGTTTCTTAGATCCACAAATCTTCTCAAGTAGTACCAGCTTATCTTCAACAAAGTAACGAATAAAGCAGTATTTTGTCTGTATATGCTTCAATTTTGAATGAAAAGCCAAATTTTTAGCAAGAAAGATTGCACTCTGATTGTCACTGTGTAGAATGCCCATCTCCTGCTTCTTACCCAATTCATCTAAGAAACCATGTAGCCAAATCATTTCCTTTCCAACTTCAGTTGCTGCAACATACTCAGCTTCTGTAGTAGACAAAGTAACAATCTTTTGTAGATTTGAAGCCCATGATATAGCTATACCACCCAGAGTAAAAACAAACCCAATAGTACTCTTTCTACTATCAATATTACCAGCAAAATCAGCATCTACATAACCCTGCAGTTTCAAACTTGCGCCTGTGAAGCAAAGACATGTATCTGATGAACCCTTCAGATATCTCAGAATCCACTTGACTGCCTCCCAATGCCGCTTTCCTGGCCTACTCATGAATCTGCTCACAACTCCCACTGCATGTGCAATATCTGGCCTTGTACACACCATAACATACATCAAGTTGCCAATAGCTGAGGCATAGGGCACCTTGCTCATATGGTCCCTTTCTTCTTCTGTCTTCGGTGATTGTTCTTTGCTTAGTTTGAAATGACTACCCAAGGATGTGCTCACTGGTTTAGCTTCATTTATATTGAACCTGCTGAGAACTTTCTTCACATACTCTGACTGTGAAAGCTTCAATGTACCATTAGCTTTGTCTCTAATGATTCTCATACCAAGGATTTGCTTTGCAGTTCCCAAATCCTTCATTGCAAACTGTTTTGACAATTGCTTCTTTAGATCATTAATCTCCTCAATGCCAGACCCTGCAATGAACATATCTTCCACATACAACAGTAAAATGATATAAGAATTGTCAAAAAACTTAACATAGCAACAGTGATTAACTTCATATCTCTTGAACCCAATTCTATGCATAAAACTGTCAAATTTCTTGTACCACTGTCTTGGAGCTTGTTTTAGGCCATACAAGCTCTTTTTCAGTTTGCAGACTAGATTCTCTTGTCCCTGAACAATGAGCCCTTCTGGCTGAATCATGTAAAGGTCTTCCTCCAAGTCACCATGAAGGAATGCCGTCTTCACATTTAACTGCTCAAGATGTAAATTTTCTGCAACCACCATTCCCAGTACTAGTCTAATTGTTGACTTCTTCACAACTGGAGAAAATATCTCTGTGTAGTCAATGCCCTCCTTCTGCTAGAACCCTTTAACAACTAATCTGGCCTTGTAACGTTTGCTACCATCATGCTTATTCTTTATTCTGTATACCCACTTGTTGTGCAAAGCCTTCTTTCCTATTGGCAATTCAGTCAGTTCCCATGTCTGATTCCCCAACAAGGAATCCATCTCATCCTTCATGGCTAATTCCCACTTGCTTGAATTCTCATCTTGCAAGGCTTCATCATAACACTCTGTCTCACCACCATCAGTCAACAGGAGATAATTTAGAGTGGGTAAATAACGCTGTGGAGGTCTAATGTTCCTGGAAGATCTGCGAACTTCAGCTACAGGTGTACTCTGATCTACCTGTGAATTTACATTCTCCTTATTTTCTTCACCCCTTTTCTGGACAATTCATCTAAGTTGACAAACTCAGATTTCTTTTGATCTATCTCTGTAACATTTGACACTACAATTGACCTGTCCTTGTACATAACCTGTTCATTAAATATCACATTTCTACTTCTGATGATTTTCCTGTTTTGTTCATCCCAAAACCTATAGCCAAATTTCTCATCACCATAGCCAATGAAAAAACATATTTTAGACTTTGCATCAAGTTTACTACGAGCATCAGAATCAATATGAACATAAGAAACACAACCAAAAACTTTTAAATGTGATAACTTTACCTCTTTACCACTCCAAACCTCCTTAGGAAGTCTGAACTCCATGGGAACTGATGGTCCTCAGTTTATCAGGTAAGTTGCAGTGCTAACAGTATCAGCCTAGAAAGTTTTTGGTAGTCCAGCATGCAACCTCATACTCCTAGCACGCTCATTGAGAGTTCTGTTCATGCACTCAGTCACACCATTCTGCTATGGTGTCCCAGGAATGGTCTTCTCCATCCTAATTCCCTGTGCAACACAATACTCACTGAACCCTCCATCTATGTACTCTCCTCTATTATCTGATCTCAAACATTTTACTTTCAAACCTGTTTCTGTCTCAACCATGGCCTTCCACTTCTTAAAGTTTCAAATACATCAAATTTATTTTTCAGAAAATAAACTCATACCTTTCTGCTTGAGTCATCAATGAAAGTGGATTAGTATCTTGAATCCCCAAAGGATGCAACTGGAGAAGGCCCCCACAAATCAGTGTGTACTAACTCCAATTTTTTAGCTTTCGGTGTCCTGCCAGTTTTCAAGAAGCTCACCTTTTTCTGCTTTCCTAGGATGCAGTTTTCACACATGTCAAAATCAATGGACTTCAATTCTAGTAGTTTTCCTTTTGACAGCAGCAACTTCATCCCTTTCTCACTCATGTGACTAAGTCTGCGGTGCCATAGGCTTGTATCAGTACTTGCATCAGCAACTGCAATTGTGTCTCTTGGACTTGAGGTCATATATAGAGTACCAGTCTTCTTTCCACAAGCCAATACCCTAGCTCCCTTTGTAACCTTCCAAGTACCACCAACAAATAGTATTGCATGTCCTTCATCATCAAGTTGTCCAACAGAAATCAGATTCCTCCTCAGGTCAGGAATATGTCGAACCTTCTCCAGTAACCAAACAGATCATTGGGCAACAATATTTGGACGTCTCCCATACCTACAACATCTCGGTATGGAGTGGTATGAAACGAAGCTCTTGAGTCCAAAACCTAATTATCAAGTGGACTGTCTACTGCAAGGAGTAATGCATCTTGTACCTCTTCTGTTACAGCATTAGCAGAATCATCTTTATTCTTCTTCTTAGGACTTTTGCATTGCCTCCTAAAGTGACCTGTTTTCCCACAGTTCCAGCATTGTACTTGTTGGCCTGATCTAGATTTACTTCTGTTCCGATTAGAATTTCTGGATTTTGATCTGCTCCGATTTGAATTTCTGTCATTACCTCTGCCTCTTGTCTCAAGGTTTAGGGCAGAACCAGATCCTGAGGTTTCACCTGCATCTCTTCTGCGAATCTCCTCAGTCAGAATTAAATCTCGTATATCATTGTACTTGAGCTTTTCCTTTCCTGTAGAATTGCTTACTGCCATCCTCATTGCCTCCCAACTGTTTGGCAAAGAAGCCAAGACGATCAAAGCACAAATCTCATCATCAAAATCAATTTCTATAGATGACAATTGATTTGTGATAGTGTTATATTCATTCAGATGTTGTGCTACTGATGCGTTATCTGCCATCTTCAAATTGAACAGTTTCTTCATCAAATGCACCTTGTTGTTTGCTGACGACTTTTCATACATATCAGACAAAGCCTTCATCAGATCTGTTGTGGTCTTCTCCTTTACAACATTGTGTGCAACAGACCTAGACAGAGTTAACTTGATAACTCCCAATACCTGTCTGTTAAGAAGAGCCCATTCATCAGCCTTCATAGTCTTAGGTTTTGCTCCCAAAAGAGACAGATGCAATTTCCTCCCATAAAGATAATCTTTAATCTGCATCCTCCAATACGCAAAGTCTGTGCCATCAAACTTTTCTATTTCAGACGCCTTTCCTGCTTCCTCTGTCATTGCTCCCACTCAAACCTAACCCTAGGCTCTAATACCAGTTGTAGGGAATTAACTCGAAATTCCCAACCTGTGAGAAACAAAAATAGAGAAAAACACACACCAAAGAAAAACAATCACACGCACAAGACAATATTTATGTGGTTTGGCAATTTGCCTACGTCCACGGAGTTGCAGGGATTTCACTATTATCAGGAAAAAATACAAAGTGCGGCTACTGTTTTTTCTCTCTCTCAAAAACACGACAACAACAAACCCTAATCACAAAATTGCGTTTTCTACATCCTGCGCACAGGTTTCACTTGGGCCTGTCGGCCCAAGCCTCCGCTCCATGGACTAAGCCTCAGAAAATCTCCCATTAAAAACCACGCAACATTATTCGGGTCGGGTCGGGTCGTCAACCAGATCAAATACAACTAGGCTTCACAAAGCCCAACAGGATCTGGTTTTGAAATTGAACTATTAACAAATCCAAACTTGTTTCTGGAACTCAGAGCCAGAAACACAGATCTCACCCAGGTCATGTAGTTCTCAGGACCAATGAGAGGTTGAGATGTGAGAATCAAACCAGGATTTTCATTCGCTGGTAAGAAAAAGGGGTTATTAGCAGATTCATCTGCTATAGCTGCACTTCTAGTTGGTGCAGAGGAGGAAGAAGGTGCACTTGTTGAATCTAAAGCCATGAGAGACTAAGAGAATGAATAAAATCAAAAGAAAATTTCTATTTGGCAAGAGAGAAAATGAGAGAAAACGAGCTCTGATACCATGTAAAATAACTGAGAATTGAAGAAAACTGAAATTCTCATTGACTGAATGAATGTTACAAAATGAATCAATCAATATAATTACCAACTAAAGCTACTTATATACAATCACAAAACAGAGCACTGCTTCAGGTGTGTAAATAGCTAACTGTTTTTCAACTAACTAACCAATTACAACTTGACATCTGTCTTCTTCTCTAATTGAATTATGTGTTACCTTTGCACGTGTGGCTTGTGTGAGTTCATTAATCAAAACTCCCCGTTTTAAGTGTCTTCTTGCCTTTGTCGTTTCACTCTTCAATCTTTCTTTTCTTCTGTTGTTTTTAATGCTTTTGTCTTCAACACATTTCAACAACTAATAAATCAATGTTTGAATTAACTTTTTGTAATTAGTGATATATTAATTCATAAGAATTATATAATAAAACTAAAATCTATAACGTCACTGACATATATTTGGACGAAAATAGTTTATGGGAAAAGGAAAAGCCATAACCAGGAGGATAACATTAATTACGAAGTCCACAAGATAATCTTAAGTTCTTAACTCAGACGTACATCATGGCCTCTTCACCCAACTTAATTTCAGTGCTTGAAGTTTCAAGCTAGGATGTGATTAGTAGTTAATTAGTGGTGTGATCTTAGAGTACAGACGAATTACATAACTTGAATGATGTGATTCTTAAGTTGTTGCATTGAGCAAGCCTTGAGCTATCTTCAAAGTTATCTGCTCCTATAAGCGTGGATAAAAAAATTAAAAGTTAACAGAGATTAAAAAGAAAATGAAAATGATAAAGAATAGAAGCCTCCCTTAAAATTGCACAAAATAACGCTCCTTTAAATTATGGACAAATTTCCAAAGTTAGTATAAATGTAACATATAAGTTTATATCCTTTGACACCATTATTTTTATGGAAAATTATTAGGTACTCTCGGAGTACCATAAATGCATAGTCCCTCCTCTCACATGAGTGGTGGGTCCCACCATGAATTTAATTAGTGGGACCCACAATTCATATGAGAGGAAGGAGTATGTATTTATGGTACTCTGGAAATACACAATAATTTCCCTATTTTTATAACAAAATATTTCATTTTGAAAGAGGATTTTCATTTTGACTAGCTTTTAAACAATCATGAAGGGTGTCATTTTCCATTCATAATTTAGATAAAAATCATCTTTCAAAAATGAATATTCAACTAGAGAAGTCACA
>JARYZH020002451.1:0-15750 GCA_030021035.2 Notholithocarpus densiflorus | reverse complement strand
CAAAATGCCCCTAGAAAGACAAAAAATGTCCAAAACACACCCGACACCCAGAAAAGGATTGATACACCCTCGAAACATAAAAAATGACCAAAATTAACTGTGAAACATCGAAATGAACGAAATACCTCCTAAAAGCAAGAAAATGACAAAAGCCCCCCCCCCCATGGCTGAAAAAGGTGGAAAACCCCTTGATTACTTGAATAATACTAGGGGTGGCAAAATCAACCCAAATCCATTTGCCCACCCAAACTCGCCTATTTAAATGAGATCCAAACTCACCCAATTATTAATTGGGTTAAATAGGTATTAACCCAATTAAACCCAATTAACATTAATGTTTATTGGGTTTTAAATGGGTACCCAATTAGACCCAATTATGATCCAAGCATCATTTCTACAAATTATTTCTACCTAAAAAATGGCCAAAATAACCCCGAAGCCTAAAAATTGATCAAAATAACCTTGAAACCTAAAAATGACCAAAATACCCCCTAGAACCTAAAAAATGACCAAAATAACCCTGAAGCCTAAAAATTGACGAAAATAATTCCGAAACCTAAAAATAACCAAAATATCCCCCTAAAATTATAAAATGACCAAAATACCCCCTAAACCTAAAAAATGACCAGAATACCCCTAAAACCTAAAAAATGATCAAAATACCCTTAAACCTATAAAGTGACGACAATACCCCTAAACCTTTGAAACAACCCAAATAAACCCAAAACCTCAAAAATGGCCAGAAATAGCCTGAAACCTCTAAAATTACCAAAAATACCCTGAAACCCCTAAAATAACCAAAATACCTCTAAACCTATAAAACGACCAAAATACCCCTCAAAATATCTAAAATGACCAACATACCACTAATCCTATAGGATGAAAAAAATACACCCAAAGCCTCTAAAATTACCAAAATAGGGGTTTAGGGGGTATTTTGGGCATTTGTTATGTTAAGGGAGTATTTTCGTCATTTTTTAGTTTTAAGGGGGATTTTGGAAATTTTTTAGGTTTAGGGTGTATTTTTATTGACTTACAAAATTAAGGGGCATTTTCGTCATTTTATAGGTTTCGGGGCATTTTCGTCATTTTTTAGGTTTCGAGGATATTTTGGTCATTTTAAGGTTTAGGGGTTATTTTGGTCATATATAGGTTTCAGGGGTACTTCGATCATTTTTTTAGGTTTCAGGGGGTATTTCAGTTAATTTCTAGGTTTTGAGGGTACTTAGATCATTTTTTAGGTTTTGAGGGTATTTCAATTATTTTTAGGTCTCTAGGTTATTTTGGTGAATTTTCAGGCTTCAGGGTTATTTTGGCCATTTTTAAGGTTTCGGGGGTATTTCAATCATTTTTAGGTTTCTAGGTTATTTTGGTCAATTTTCAAGCTTCGGGGTTATTTTGGCCATTTTTAAGGTTTCAGGGGTATTTTGGTCATTTTTAGGTTTTGGGGGTATTTTGGTTAATTTTTAGGCTTCGAGGTTATTTTGACCATTTTTTAGGTTTCGAAGGTATTTTGATAATTTTTTAGGTTTCGGGGGTATTTCGGACATTTTCTTTTTCGGGTTTTGGGGATATTTTGGTCATTTTTAGGTTTCGGAAGTATTTTGGTCATTTTTTGGGTTTCATGGGTATTTTGGTCAATTTCTATGTTTCGGGAGTATTTTGCAGCGTTTTATAACCGCCGCTATAGGTTAGGGTAATCTTTTTTTTTAAAACTAATTTAATTTTTGAAACTATCCTATCCCGGCGCTTTTTGAAGTGCTGGAATAGGGTCACCCTATTCCAGCGCTTCAAAAAGCGCCGAGATAGGATCAATCCGTAAGGGAATGGAGAGAGACCTATCCCAACGCTTTTTAAAGCGCTGGAATAAGGTGACCCTATTCCAGCACTTCAAAAAGCATTGGGATAGGATCAATCCATAAGGGAATGGAGAGAGACCTATCCCATCGCTTTTTGAAGCGCTGGAATAGGGTCACCCTATTCCAGTGCTTCAAAAAGCGCTGGGATAAGATCAGTCCATAAGGGAATAGAGAGACCTATCCTAGCGCTTTTTGAAGCGCTGGAATAGGGTCACCCTATTCCAGCGCTTCAAAAAGCACTGGGATAGGTTTCAAAAAGTGCTGGAATAGGGTGACTTTAAATTTTGCTGACTTTTCAGTTCCCACGTTTTGTCCCTCCTTTTCCCTCCCTTTTTTTTCCCTACACATTTTTTTCATTCTTTTGTTTCTTGTCATTCTTTTTTTAACTCAGAAAAACAACTTCCCTTTCCCACTTCTATATTCTCCCCCTCCCCTTATCACTTCTACAAGCTCTTCCCTCTCTAGCCACCACCCACTACCACCACCATACTTTTTCCCCTCTTTCTTGGTGTTCAAGTTTTTTTAAAGTGTAAGTCTTTGTGTTTTAGCTTATGGGTTTGCTTTGATTTGGTTTTTCTTTAATGGGTCATGGAGTCTTTGTGTTTTGGCTTATGGGTTTGCTTTGATTTAGTTTTTCTTTAATGGGTCATGGAACTTTTGTGCTAATTTTTGTTGTTTGCTTGTTTTGGTTGGATTTTGGTACAGAAAACTTTTATTCAAATTTGGATTTTTGAGCAAAAAGACCTGAGCATCAAAGGCTGAATCATTGTAAGTTTATGTACAAGTTTGTAAATCTTGTATTTTTTTTTTCTACTTAATTTTTCTATAGTGTGTAGATTTTGAATTTTTTTGTTATTAGTTTTGTGGTTTAGCTAGCTTGAGATTAATTTTTTTTAAAAGCCCACTGCCCACTAATGTGTACAAGGAGATTCTTCCATTAGATGAGGATTTCTACTTAAAAATTATATCTCCAATGTGTTATCATTTTATATATATATATATATATATGTATGTATGTATGTATGTATGTATGTATATGCTTGCTTTAGTTTTTATTTTTTCATTGAATGTAGAGAATGAGAATGAGAGAGAATTAGTTTTTATTAAGCTGTGTTTGTGTGTGTGTGTTATTATATTAGAAATTACAATTAATACTTTATATGAAATTATAGTAATTTTTTATAATCTTGGAAAATTAAGATAGTTCTGGCTTTCTTTCTTTTTTTTTGCTGGTTTCATTTGGTGTTATTGGCCTAGGTGTTGGGGTTTCACTCTTGTCGTGAGTAAATAATCTCAACTAAATGCTCTTTATATATATATATATATATATATATTTATTTATTTATTTATTTATTTATTGTTACTAAATTTTCATGCACCATGACTCATTAAAATTTTTTGCAATAGCATTCTCATATGCAAAATTTGGATGATTTGGAGTACCTTTTTCAGTTGAGACATTTAGGCATAATGGGTAAGTTTCCTTATGTGTACCAAATGACAAAGTTTGGATACAATTAAACTTCAAATATTTTCTGCAAAGTGGTCCTTCATCTCCCTAATACCTCAAGCAAGCCAACACCACCTAGGGGACACACTCGTGGCAATAAAAATTCTCACCGTAGGCGTCGCATGCATCATCAGGATGCCCCATTAAACTCTCAACATGTGTAATACACCTTGTTTTTGTTAGTTTTAGTTCTCTATTTCACAAAAGTGGGGATTCCATCCTTTGAATTTATCATTTCTTACATGCGTTCAAGATATAAAAGAAAGTAGAATCCCATTCTGAGTCTCCAATCCTTGTCGAAGGCACCCAATCCATCAATTTGACCAACTTCGATCTCCATTCTGCTCTCACAAAGGTATACCCTTTTTCCTTTTATATATATATATTTTAAATTTTTATTTGGAAACTGTGTTCAAAATGATATATTTTCACCATATGTGATTCAGATTGCAACCATGTAATTTTTGTATTTTGAGTTTACGATTCTAATAATGCGATTTAAACGCTCAAATATTTTTTTTTTTTTTTTCTAATAATGAATTTGGGTTAGTATTTAGTGAGAAGTTAAACCTTAAGTGTGTAAAATTTAGCTATATTTGATTTTTTAACAACGCAAAGAAAATGTGAGTTGCTTTGAATTTTACAGTAGTGAATTTGGGATATTTATAGGTATTGGAACAAGTGGGGTTTGAGGTAACTGATGGTGGAGAATGGAAGTTCTGGAAGTATGTGGAGGAAGCTGAGTTTGGACCAGGGCTGCCGGTTCATACTGTTTTCATTATGGGAAAATTGCTAGCAGGGGATCGAAATTTACTAGGTTTGTGTGTGTGTGTGTATATATATATATGCTTTATTAATTTTTTTAATTATCAGATACAAGTTTCATTTTTTTTGCAATGCTAAATATGAGGAATGTCTTCATTGGGTCTTACATTAAATACATTTGAGAAACAAACTATTTTTTTTAGTGCTTGCTTTAAGAGCTTGTCTATTCATGTGGATGCTGAGCCTTTGACACTTTTATATCTTGATTTAATTGGGAGAATTTCTTAATAACATGAAAAATTTCTAAGTGATGTCCACTTTAGTTATGCCTGCAAATTTTGTTTCTTTACCTTTATAGTTTTACTTGTGTTTAGGATCAGCAAAGTAGGGAGCTTTCTCAAAGTCATGTATCTAAGCGAGCCAAGAAACTGAGGGTGAAGGTATGAGTGATGAGTTGGTACTTTTCACCCTTATTTATGATATTACTAAGCTCATTTGTATTATTGCTTCCGCTGTATTTCTTCTGCAAGTTTTTTTAACCCTGAACTACAATCTTGTTTTAGTTGTTAAGTTTTACCAATTACTTAGTTTTTATTTGTTGATTATTTTTCAGGAAGAAAAGATAAAATTGAAGCCTATTATTGCATTCGATTGTGGTAAGGTCTTCTTATAAGAGTTCTTTCAATGATTTTTGGTTACATCTTGATGTAATTGAGATGTGAAAAGGCTAATGCATTCAGTACTAATAACTGAAAGGTTTTTTGATTTTGGTCCTTTCATTTCATGGCCTAAAATGTGGCTGTTTCTTTTATTAGTAGGTTTTTAGGTTATGGGTCAAATGTCCTTGTCTCACCATCCTTATTGAGTATCTACACTTGGCTGCATTATATATATATATATATATATATTCCCCCCCTCTTTTTTGCCAATATGGTACTTTGCAGGGCATTTCTGTCAAACTAAAGGCTTACATTCTCTCATTCTCTAACTACGTAAGATTAAATTATTAAATAACTCATGTTTACTATGGAACAAATGCAAACTAGCAAAATATTGGAGCTTATCTTTTGGTTTGTATATCTTTGAACACCTCTCCCTATTCTAGTTTATAGTTTGTTCTCTCAATGTACTTAGTTTAGTAGTTTCTTCTCGTTTTACATGATTTTGGACGTGAAGTCACCTAATTTACGTCTTTTAAGTTATCTTAGTAGTCTATAATTTAGACTTATATTTTGCAAGATTAGCAGCATGCTGTAAGTTTGAGTTCCTCTTTCTAGGAGCAAACCAATGAATTGCTAAAGGGTGAGTAAAATCTACTTCATAATACACTACTAGTCTATAATTATGTCAAAATTTCTGCTGTGGCGGGTTGTTGATTTGGAGCAAGCGGGTGGCTTGCATGGTGATATAAGGTGGTTTACTTTTCATTATTGGGAGTGTTGATTGTCTTGTGAATATTGTGATATTCTTGTTCAACTATGTGTGAATTTATTTTATCTCCTCTTAGTAAATTCAAATATTCTGCTATGGTGGGCTGTTGATTTGGAGCAAGCGGGTGGCTTGCACGGAGATATAAGACAGTGTATTTTATTTTGGGAGTGTTGATTGTGTTGTTCCTATTGTGCTATAATTATTGGTGATGAACTTAGTCATTCTCACTGGAATTTCCTTAATAATTCCATCTTTTATGTGATCATCTAAGTTTACTTTTTATCTATTGCTGCTTGAGTAATACTCATGCATTGGTGTATTCAGTGATTAGCCCTAGGCAGACCAAGTATGGATCTAACTTGACTTAAACTTATATTTTTTAGTTTTGTGAACACTAGATTCCTAGGTGATTGGAGTGGTCTAGCATTTTAAAGCTTTTTCAACATCAGCTATGGAGTCAAATTCAAGGCATTCTTGATTATTACCCATGATTAAGTTCAGATTTTTCATCATCAATAAGTATATGTATGGTTTGATTCTGTTTATTCATCAAAATTCTTGTTCTTTGTTTGTAAATCCAATCTCACTAGCTTGGCGCTTCCCACCATGGTGCCCTACACCAATTAGGACATTATATTAAACTAAGAGACCATAATGGTTAGTAATGGAGGGTTAAATCTTAACTAGCATGAATCATTACACTAAGATTGTTACTTATATATATATATATATATACACATATATAAAAACAAGGGAACTAGTGATCATAGATTAGATTAAACCTAAAAACTAGGCTTTAATTGATATACACAATTGACTACATATATGTATAAGTAAGTGAATGGCTAATTGTATTATGATTATATATGTATAAGTATAATTATATACTTCATTGATGAAGGTATTTTCAAACCACATAAAAGTGCAGTTGAAAGAGGGGAACATAAAAGTTACCTTTCATGACTCAACATTGTCCTTTTAGTTTTGTTTTTCACCCTTTCTTTTTAATGGAAATTAACTGTGAAGAGTTTTTTATTTTATTTGCATTATTATCCATTGTAAAAAAAATGTTGGCTTCCTTAAGCATATGTCATTTAAAACTTGACACAACTTGGGGTTCTAGTAATTAAGGTGCTTTGGGTGTGATTACTGGGGTAATTTTGTGTCTAGGAGTCAAATTTGTTAAGGATGCAATGTGGACCCAATCTTTAGTAGATTGATCACAGGCCCTGCGAAAAGTGTCTTTTTTCATAGTCAGCTACATGTATGCTATATAACCATTAATTTTTGGCCCACTAAAATCCTATTATGAACTCAAGGGCTGCTTGCATTTTCTTTTTCAAAGTGGGGGTTTGTGTCTAAATTAGATATAGTGCTAAAAAAGAAATTTTAGGAGTTGGGAATGTTCATGAATATGTGGAGCCTTAGAGTTGGATTAATCATGTTTTTTTTTCCCTATTGTTTTCTTGGATTCCACATAATTGCTAGCCTTCCTATATGTACAACTTTGACTATAAATGTAATTGTTCTACTGTCTAACTTTTTTTGTAATACAATAGTTTTTGTGGAAATTAGTGAAAATGCTGGTTATGTGTTCTTTTTATTTTTATCACTTTTCAGCTACTTAGGCACAAACTCAATTGATGTTGTTGGGCAGGAGAACAAGATTGAATCAACCTTTTTATATATTCAAATGGAGTATTGCCCTCGGTAAAGCATTTAATTTTATTTTCTATCCCAATTCTTTCCATAGAATCACACTTTCATGAAATATAGTCATTTAATTATTCTACTATTATTCAGTTGTCAATCATCACTGTTGAAGTGCATAATTTATGTAAAGTTTATCTTGAGTTTGTTTGGATTAGTTTAGTTTTACAAAATAAGTAGTGTAAAAGTAAGTATAACTGTAACTAGGAAAAGTGATACTGTAAAAGCTGTCCATAAGTTGGCTGTGAACATAGCATTACGGTTTGATTCTGCTATTGGTATGTTTTCTTCTCTTTTTCTTCTTGATTTTGTGCTATGAGTTTATGGTGAATTATACATGAAGTAGGCTATATCTTTGATACATTTCATAGATGGAGATGAAGTAGTTGAAAGTATATTGAAATACCTATGAATTTAGCTCATTTTTGTGCCATTTTAGTGTAAATAGTTTGTTTGTATTGTGGTATTGTATTTGCTATTGTAAATAATTATAAGTAAATATATTTAGTTTGTAGGTTTAATGTGGTATTGTATTTGCTATTGGAAAATATGAATTGTGGTTCATTACAGGTGTTATAAAATATTTATTGTAGGTACATTTCAGGTGCTATAAAATTTTAAAAAAATAAATAAATTAAAAAAGGCCCTATGCCAGTGCTTTCAAAAGCGCTGGGATAGGCCTTTTAAATAATATTGATTCAAGACCTATACCAGCGCTTTTTAGAATGCTGGAATAGGTCCAGCCTATGCCAGCGCTTTCAAAAGCACTGGTATAGGTCTTTTAAATTATATTGATTCATGACCTATACCAGCGCTTTTGAAAGCGCTGGCATAGGTACACTGGTATAGGCCTTTTAAATTATATTGATTCAAGACCTATACCAGTGCTTTTGAAAGCGCTGGAATAGGTACTACTGAAAGCGCTGGTATAGGTCATGAATCAATATAATTTAAAAGACCTATACCAGTGCTTTTGAAAGCGCTGGTATAGGGCGTATGCCTTTCCCAGCGCTTCTGAAAAGCGCCTGTACAGGTCTGGCGACCCTATACCCACATTCACTGCGCGGCGGTTTGAAGCGCCGGGAAAAAAAACGCCGGGATAAGAATTTTGACCCTATCCCAGCACTTTCTGGGGCTGTCCCAGCGGTTTTTTTTTTGTAGTGATAGCCCCCTTTACTAAAATTTAAAGTTTTAAACCCCTAATCTATCACAGAAGATAAAATTTGACTCCTATAGTCCTATGTATTAGTTCTATTAATTTTTAAAGTGATGGAAATTGATCAAGTGCATTTGAAAAAAAAATCATTTTTTTAAGGGGTAATTACACTCTCATTCCTTGAGATTTACGAAAATGACATTACACCCCAAACTTGAAAGGAAAAAACACTTTTCCCTTCTTGAAATGCGATTGACCAAAATTAGTTAAATTAATATTAAAAATGTTACATACTAACCTACCATTTACTTAAGGGAAGATTTCTAGAATTATCTTATTTCATAATTAAAATTCATTATTTTTAATTTTTAAGTAAAGTATATTTTAAGATATTAAGTGTGAATGTTGCTTATTATTTTTTTCAACGGGCTATTGAGAGATTTGCCGTTACAAGTGTTTTGGTGCATAATAAATTTTGCATTTTTTTTTTCTAAATTTATCAGTTATTTTTATACTAGCCATTAGTATTAAACTTTTCTAAAGAGATTCTTATAAAAATTTAGAATATTTCATTACTAATACATAGACAAAAGGAGGGCAGTGTTAATTTATTCAAATCTCAAGAGAGAGAAGTGTTTTTTGCCCTCAAGTTTAGGGTGTAGTGTCATTTTTTCAAAATTCGATAGAGAAGTGTAATTAACCATTTTTTAATAAACTTTATTTAAAATTAAAACCCCCATTTAAATTTAATAAGAATTTCTTCTTCTCTCCCTCCCGCAACGATAATGGGTGGGGGGAAGAGCTTCCCAAATATGTTAAGAAATGAAGTTCTTTTAACTTTGAACTTTTGTTTTATAAATAAATACTAATCAAACATGGAGATCTGTTAAATGGGGCTATCTCATTAATGTTTTTAATTAATTTTTTTAATAAAAAACATGATTTTTTAAACGGTGTGGTTTGCTAATAAATTTGATATGAAGTACTAGATTGACTCTCTTTAATAAATGGAGGGACGTCTAAGTTGAAAAAAAAAGGAAATATTAATGATTAATTTGTCTAATCTTTTTTTTAATGATTAATTTTTCAGTTAAAGTAAATTTCAACTAACTAAATTATCTTTTAGCCGCAAATAAAATAAAGGTAAATTATGTATTTGACTTTGAATCTTTCTGCTGTATCTAATTTGTTCTATAACCTTTCAAACGTCTCAATTTAGTTAACTTTTTCTTATTGTGTCAAAATGGTTATTGTCATTATATAATGGATGAAAATGACAGATGTGACTAATAACCCAAATTGACACATTTGAAAGATTATAGACCAAATTCACACATACCCTAAAATAAATTAATAAAGTGGATGCATATGGTGGCCCATTACCAAAAATCAAGCGTCACAATTTCACACATAATTATTGACCCAATGTGTGTGATGGGGTCATATGCCATAGGTTCATACGCATCACACTTTAGCGAAATTTCCTTTTGTTCATTAGGCGATCATTCCATAAGATATATATCTTACTCTGTATTGATTTACTCCAAAATTTCACCTTGGCTACATTTCTATGCTAGCTGCATCATTCAAGTAGTATCCTAGTGAAAAATTCAGTTGTATCAATCATATATGGATACCAACGTTGTACACCTAAAACTTGTTTTCTTGCTCTTCTTCCCATGCTTGTGGACTCCTCATACTGCAAAATGGGTGTACGTACCATCAGCGCGGATATCACCCACAGCCACAAGTGACAGTCTCAATCATGGTGACACCCTCAATTCCTCAAATTACATTGTTTTTGCTAAACGCAAGTTCGCTTTGGGATTCTTCCACCGCAGGATTGACAATACTACTAACAAATCCTACTTAGCAATTGTGGAGATTGCTGATCAAAGTCGTCCTTATAATCTTTTTGTGTGGTTTGGCAGTGGAAGCAATGCTATTGTTAACAATTCAGGCATGTTTACCTTGGACGGTAAAGGAACAATGAAAATTGTACAACAAGGTGATGATCCTACTCCTACGGTTTTATACTCTTCTCCTAAACCTACCAAAAACATAGTTGCTACTCTATTGGATTCCGGCAATTTTATCTTAAAAGAATTGCATTCAAAGGGAACTATGAAATGGGTCTTATGGCAAAGTTTTGATTATCCTTTTGATATACTTTTGCCCCGAATGAAATTAGGGGTCAGCCACAAAACTGGCAAAACTTGGTCACTCACATCATGGTTAACAGAGCTCATCCCGGATCCAGGGCCTTTCAGTCTTGAATGGTACCCCAAGGGATACCAATTGATCATTCAGCGACGAGGGGAGGTTTATTGGTCAAGTGGGGCATTGATGGGAGGAAAGGTTTTTAAGAATATTTCACCAAATGTAACATCTATGTATGATTTCGTCATTGTTTCAAATGAAGACGAAGAATACTTTAATTTCAGTAAAAGAAATCAAAGTCTGGTTTCAGAATGGTTGCTTAGTCCTATGGGGCAATTAAAGGACTTGAAAGGAGAAGATATTGCTCGAGCTAATAATTGTGATGGTTATAACACTTATAACACTAATGGAGGATGCCAGATATGGAAGCAACCAATGTGTAGGGTTGTGCATCCAACTCACTTAACTGATGAAACCGACTCAATCCAATACAACACAACGCCTCGTGTTGATATTTTGTGAGTTGATGGGCTGGATTGGAATTTTATTTTAAACCTCGGGTTACGTTGGGTTTGGATTGACAATTTTTTCAACCCACTTGATTCACCATATATATAAGTTTATCATTTAAATGGTTTTAGTTTGATTTATTTTAGTATTTTGATAATTAAATTTGATGAATTTTGAAATTTAGAATATAATTTAAACACATTATGTGAATTGTAAAAACTTATTGAAAAAAGTGCTTAAAAAACCCACCAACCCAATTTGACCAATGTTTAGGTTGAGTTGGTTTCTACACATGTCATGGATTGGGTTGGGTTGAGAATTTTTCAACTCAACAAGGTTAGACTGGATTGCAAAAACCCTCTAGTCTCCCATTTTGATCCATGCACACCCCTATTAGTCATTAGCACATAAACATTGCAAAATTAATCATGTACTCATTAACCTACTTAAGAAAAAGGTATGAATAATAGATATCGAAATTTGTCCTAATTGCACCGGATGTTGACCCATATCATTTGTGTCAAACCTATAACCAACTTGACTAATTTGCCAAGTCGCTATCATAAAATTTTAAATTTAATTTCTTAGTATGTATGTTTGTATGCTAAACTTATAATAAGATCTTTTATATCTTAGATGAAAATACTATTAATATTATCCATCAACCTCTTTTGCAATTCACAAATATTTCGAGTATCAAATCTACTTTATAAGTTCATTACTCATTTTCTTCCTACTTTGTTTAATTCCTCCTTCCACTTCCCCTTTTTTTGTGCAATGTTATATTTTATTCTTTAAATTTTGAATATTTTGTTATTTGAAAGAATATTTTCTTTTACTCCTAAATCCTTTCTTCCTCCTTAATTAAAATTGTTATATATATATATATATATGTAAGCAGAATGAAAAGCACTCTTAACAAAACTAGTTTTATAAACAGTTTTAGTATCAACTTTAGGAATGTTCCATTTCTGGAAATCAGGAATCAACTCATTATCTTCAACAATGTGATCTTCTTCATTTACAATATCAGGAGGACAACCAGTCCTGGAGCTGACAGAGGAGTTGGATCTCCACAATCTTTCCATACTATCCTAGTTTTAACACTCAATTATCATGTTTTTCTCACAACTATTGCATTTCGTATCACATACCCTAAGCAACCCTTACCTCTCATGCCCTACACGCTCTCACTGGCTCAAACGGGCCTTACTGTTCGGTCCTGGGAATTCACTTTACGACTAGGGTGGCACCAACGATGGTAAGAAGGGAACACAACAAAGGAGTACCAAAGGTTTGGACAACACAAAGAGACAACAGAGAACACAACAACACTACAAGAACATCATCAATATAAACAATGGTGAAATGGCTAAAAGAATTGAAAATATCATTCCTAATGTTTTGGAATTCACTTGGGGAATTCTTAAGACCAAAAGGCATCACATTCCACTCATAATGACCAAAAGGAGTGGTAAAAGCAGTTTTATGCCTATCCTTCTTACTAATCTGGATCTGCCAGAATCGAGATTTCATGTCAAACTTGGAGAATATCACAGATTTACTTAATCTGTGAACTAAATCATTTTTGTTAGGTATGGGATACCTAATCCATTCTAAGACCTTGTTCAAGGGCTTATAATTGATAACTAAATGAGTGGTTCCTCTCTCAATCTCAGCATTTTTTTGAACATAAAAAGCGGCACAAGACCAAAGGGACTTGCTATTCCTAATGAGTTTTTTCTGAAGTAAATCATTGATTTCCTTTTTGCAAAACTCAACAGTTTCAGCATTCATTTAAACAGGGCGAGCCTTAGTAGGAATATTCTTTTCATCAAAATCTTTAACATAAGGCAAGTCAACAATATGTTTCCTTCTATGCCAAAACGCATTAGGAACATCAGAGCAAACATCATCAATTAGGATTTTTTGAAAATTATCAATTTTTTATTGTAACAATTTATCAAAAAGTTGTTCAGCAATTTTCTTGTATTTTACTTCTTGTTGAAGGAAGTTAAGATGTTTGGTTTTAGCATGAATCAGATTTAAAGCATCATCAACATCAATTTCAAACTTTGAAGCAAATTTGAACTTTACTTTCTGTCCAAAAGGATCAGTAGTAATTCCATCATGTTCAACAAGAAAAGGATACAAAGCATTTATAAATGGCAGACCAAGAATCACTTTATCAGTCATGTTTTTAATAAGGACAGAAGGAATCTTGAAACAGACATTACCATGGCAGACACGAGCATTATTCAATTCATATTTAATCTTCATTTGGCTACCATTAGCAGAAACCAATCTTTTAGTTGATTTTTCAAAATATTTTGAAGGAATCAATCCTTCTTGGATACAGTTCATATTCGCACCAGAATCAATCATAGCAATAACAGTGAAATGATAATCATGGGAAACAACAATCTTAACTTTTGTAAACCATTTTGGAGGAAGCACTTTATTAACAAGATTAAGTTAAGATTTATCAAAAATACCTTTATCAGAAAGAAGAGCCTGTTGACTGGATTCATCTCCATCTTTATGCTCATCTTATTCATTATCAGATTTATTAAGATTTTAATCAATTTTTAACAACACCAATTCTTGTTTAAGATTATTATTATCACTTTTAATACTTTTAAATTCATGTTTTAATTCACTTATCTCTTGTTTAACAACATTAATTTCATGTTGAAGATCATTAACAGTTAAACCTTTGGATTTCTTTTTGTTAAATCTTTCTAAAGTTTCTTCAAAACTTATCGTTGATTTTAATTTTTTACCAGTTTCATCTTTTATCAAATTTTTCTTAAACTTATCCAAATATTCTTTTTGCAAATTAGGGTTTTCAATCTGATTTATTAATTTGATTATCAAGCTTTCATTTTCTTCACTTTTAGTGAGAACAGTAACAGATTTAATAACATTACAACAAGAATCTCTATAACCAATTTTAACATTAGGTGAATCAGAAGAATCATCAGCAGATTGATAGCAAGAATCAGAAGAGGAAGAAAAATCATCTTCCAATGAATCAGACGAATTGTTTGATTCAAGGATTCTGAATAATTCTTCTTGCTCTTTATCATCAATATTTAAAATGTTAAACTTGTTTTTCAACTTACCAGGTTTTTGTTTACAGTCTTTACTGTAGTGTCTAGGTTTTCTACAGTTAAAACATTTACCTTTACCTGATCTCTGATTATCATATTTTTTAGAAACATTTTTCTTTTTAGCATAAAAATCATTAGGTTTAACAAAATTGGTTTTGTATTTTTTATATTTCTTATGGCTATAATTTTTGTGACTTTTATCATGTTTTTTACCCTTTTGCCTAGAAGAAGCAATAGGGGGTAAACCATATTGTTCACAAAAATTACAGATTTCATATTTAGCTTTTCTTTTATTTTTTAACTGGTGTTTTAACAATTTTTCAACATTGCACATATTAATACCAAGTTTTTTAATAGTGCTTAAAATATCACCATAAGTTAAATTATCATAATCAATAGAATCATTTTTACCCATTAACTCTTGTTTTACCTTATGAGCAAAGATAGGAGGCAGACTGTCAATAAACTTTTCTTTCCAATAAGGCTTGTAGCAATCTTTCCGAAGCATCACTCTGGAAATAAAAACATCTTGGTACCATCTGTAATCAGACATAGTAGGACATCTCAAATTGTTCAAATAATCATAAATTCGAGATGAAATATTAGATGGAGTACCAACAAAATGTTTGAGAATAGTATAAATCAAGGTATTGATACCATCAGGGATACCTCAACCAATACTTTGATAAAAAATAGGCAAACCTTCATCATTCTTTTTAACAGCATGTTTAATAGATTCTCTGGAATCTTCTGTGAGATATGAATCCTACCATCCATGAAGAGTGCCAGAAAAACCAGTAGCAAGGAGGTCAACAATTTTAGGGTGATCAAGATTATGGTTATTCACATAAGCAATTCCAACCATAGACATATGACCCATTTTATTAATGATTTTCTATTCAGACAAAACATCAATATTCCATTCATAAATTTTGTCAGCAGAAACAGAAAACTGAGTTTGAAAATATCAGGAGGAGTAGGTTTTGAATACCAATTTTTTGTAAAAGACATGGGTTTGGAATTTCCAATAAATCTTTTAATTTCTAGTAAATCATCATCAAAAACCTTTTTTGCAGAAACAGAAGAAACAGTATCAGAATCTGTATTTTCATCAGAAACAATTTCTTTCTCATTTCTTGAAATAGTGCAAGCAGTACTTGTAGAAGTACCCTCAGTTAATCAAATTGTTAAAAAAGAACCTATTTCCTCTCTAGATATTGTTAACCAGTTCACCCCCCTAGGTACTATTCCCAAGCCTAATTATTCTTCTGTTTTAGCCTCATCCTATGATCCTTATGCCCAGCCTGTTAAAACTGTTTATCCCAAGGTTTCCAATATTTCACAGTATGTTAAAAAACAATATGTTCAAAACCTGTTTTCTATTGAGCCAAATAGGACTTCCATCACTGATCCCTTTTCATTTGCTACTAGTTACTTTCCCCCAAGATTCCATTGGATCCCTCAACATGGTGAAAAAACTGTGCAATATTACTCTGATATTCTGGGCCATGAAAACTCCATCACTATTAAAGCCAT
>JARYZH020002450.1:0-15750 GCA_030021035.2 Notholithocarpus densiflorus | reverse complement strand
TCTCTCTCTCTCTCTCTCTCTCTCTCTCTCTCTCTCTCTCTCTCTCTCTCTCGTTTAGTTTCCTTATCATGGCACCTAAAAAGTCAGTTCCATCTAAAAACCTGATTCATCGTGGTTCTTCTTCTTCTTCTTTTCCCTCTAATTATGTTCGGTTCCATGATGAGAAGGCACGAGATGACTTCTCTAAGAACTTCTCTGACCGGGCGATTCATTCAGAACGCCAGGTCATTCTATCTGACTTCCCAGACACTCCTCTACCTGATACGTTTAGCTCTCGGGGATGAGCTTATCTATGTGAGAAACCCTTGAGGTGTCCCAACATGTTCATATAGGAGTTCTACTCCAACATGCACGCCATCGATACCTCTATACCTCAGTTTATTACAGTATTCCGTGGTATACGTAACGTAGTTACCCTAGAGCTCATTTTCGAGGTACTACATGTTCCTAGGGTGGATCGTCCGGATTGCCCTAATCATCATCATCTCTCTTTCATCTCTAGAGTCGAGCTGGCCTTACTCTTCTATGAGAATGCCATGTTGTGGGGAGGTACCCTAAATTTCTCTACAACTAAGTTTGCTAAGGGTCCATGGATCCTTAATATGGTGATGACCTTTGTACTCACTCCACGGTCTCACTATAACACTATCACCGAGCCTCGTGCTCGTTCCTTCTCACCCTCATGGAGGGTCTTTCTATTGACTTTCCATCTCACATGATAGAATCTATTATAGATTACTATCGAGACACTGCCACACGTGATAAGCTTATATTTCCTTCAGCTATCACGCGCATCCTCACACATATGCACGTCATTATTCCTCCCTCTCCTTTCTTCTATATCATGGGTGCCATAAGTAAGGAGTCTATTCGGGGGAGTGCAGCATAGCTTGCTACAAAACGGCCGCGTGTGGAGTCTTCGGATCCTGCCCCTTCCTCTCAACCCTTTTTCCTCTTCTGCCCCTTCTTCCTCATCTAGGGCAGTTGTCTCCCTTGCTGACATCATCGAGCAGCTTCAGCACATGCGTGCTGATTTTGGTAATCGTCTTGACCATCTATCCGATGATATGTGTCAGATGAACACCAGAATCGATCGCATCGCTCGCCGCCAGTCTCACCTTGGTGGTTTTGCGCCCTCACCTTCACTTGAGCATGCTAAGGAGTCATCTTCTTTGGATGGTGGAGATGATGATGATGATGATGCTTCCGGCTTTGAGACCGATGATGAAATGACTGCCTCTTAGTGATTCACCCTTTGTCACTCGTGACAAAAAGAGGGAGTAGTTTTGTAGATGAGAGTAGTCTTTTTGTTAAGGGGAGCTAGCATAGGATATACTAGATAGGGGGAGAGTGTTTTGAGTGTTTTGAGGGATGTAGTAAGGTTTTGGTGTATTCTTTTCTCATTACATGTACCATGGTCTTGTGACCACTTTCATTAAATACATTGTATTCTTTGATATATATATATATATATATATGAGATGATGTATGTTTTTCTTCACCTTTGTCTCACATGTGTTATCTCTTTTCTATATTTATACACATGTTTCTTCTTGTATACAACTTATCTATGTTTTACACTTGATGCCTAGATGAATCTTGTTTAAGTATTTCAGATAAGACAAGTTGCAAGTCTATCATGCCATGATCTCTCTTTTTGTAAATTTTCAAGAGTTCGTTGTAGGGTTAGACTAATGTACTTTTGTAAATTATGGGATAGTTATGTTAGACGTCTCTCATAATTGTTTTTTGTGCTTTTGTCACTAATTGCCAAAGGGGGAGATTGTTAGGGTTATATTTTATTGTAATTAGCTAATCCTTTGACAAAATGCACTTTACTTGTAATTGGATAGATCTAAGATGGGTTTAGTACTTCAAGAAACATGTTGTTTAAGTCAAGTATTGAAGACATGAAGATTGGTCTAAAAAACAAGTGAAGAAAAGCTATTCATTAAGTCTCGACAGATAGCTCGACAGATGCTTGCTATCGAGACTTAATGTGAAGCTCATAGATAGCTCACATCAGCTCGATCTATCGAGAATTACGATTTCAGAATTTTTGAATCTGAAATTCGGCCCAGGCTTTTGTATTTGTTTAGGGTTTTCTTTCTCACAACCCTAGACATATATAAGGCTTATTTTAAGAGCCATCACACACAGATACAGAGACCAAGAGACATATTTTCTCTGTGTGAAGCTACTGCGTTTGTACGCCATAGGGTTTTGTAACCAAGTGCTTCCTGATCATCATTGTTAATGAAGTGAAGAACTTTGCAGCCAACAACATCTGTTCAAGTTGCTGGAGTTAGTCACGTACTGGGATCCGTGCAAAGGGTTAGTCACAAATTTGAGGTTTGTTCATCAAAGGAAAGAAGGCTACTACAAGATCAAGTCCAATTGGGTATTGGAGCAAAGGTTCAACTGTAGGTTGGTATTTTAGGATAGGCCAGGGTAGTTGGTAAAATTCCTTATTCTTGTAACTGCTTGATTATTGATTAGTGGATTCTTGGGAGTGGTGACCTTAAAATCACCCGGTGGGGTTTTTATCTTGCAAGGTTTTCCCCATTTGTCAACAAATCACTGTGTATTTATTTTCCGCTGCATTTAGTATTTTTTGTGATTTGTTAGTGCCTTCACGATTTGCATGCAATTAAACTTAATTAATCAACTTGGGTAATTGAATAATTAACCGGGGTCAAACTATCTTAACCCAACACTAGGAACCATATATATAGCGTCCTCTCGAGGAATGACCTTTTAATCTTACTACCAAAGATATGTGTTCGGAGTTAAGGTACGGTCTTGGGAAGGTGTTTGGCACCCAAAACTGCCCAACCCTAAGGTTGGCTTCCCATCATTGTGTCTTATGTCTTAACCCTATTAAAAGCATACTCAATACTATCTAACTCACACACACACACGCAAATATTCATCTAACAATTAACATGGCATCAATCATCCCAAAAGACCTAATCATACATCTATCATGGCAATCAACCAAAGCCTAACATTCATCTAATCATGCATCTCATCATACCTCATCCTAGCATTCATCTAATCATGGCATAACATATCATCATCAAACAAGGCAACAACAAAGACAAGGCAGCAAAAAGGCATATCAATCCAACATAGGTCATAACATACATTCCAATCTCTTAAGCATGAAGTCAAGCATCAAACAACACAAAAATACATGTTCATGCCAATGCATGACTTACCTCACTTACCTTGCAGCAACTTAGCACCTATGGCATTATGCATGAACATGTGAATGCATGTTCATGGCATCAAAATAAAACAACATAAGATAGACCCTAATTCTAACATGTGAAAGCAAACAAGCAATTAAACATGTGAAAATTGACTTGAGGATATTTTTTGTAAAACTCCATCTTTGATTACTATTTCTAGTGAATCTTAATGTTTTCCCGTGGGATTTCTGTGTATTTTCGAAAATATACCATGTAAGGCTACTTATAGTGTGAAAATAGGGGGTTTGGAATGACTCAAATGATGTGGGATTCATTCCAAACCTCAATATTAATGCAGAAAACTTGTCTTGTTTAGTTTTTGGAATTCACTATGCATGCGCAAGATCGGGCCTATGTGTGCAAACCGAATCTTGCGTGCGCATAGCAAGGGTTTCCTTGGCTTTATTTTTCCAAAAATAGATTTATTTGCTCATTAAAAATTATATTTTTCATTATAACATTTCTCAAGTCAATTTAACATCTGATTAAGCCCTAAACCAACCTTGGGTCTTAGAATTCAGCATCATTGGGGAACGGGGGCCCAAGTCGTAAGGGGTACAAAATTCGGTGTCTACACCTACAACTGATATTTAATTGCTACGAATGTTATGAATTTATAATTTTTCATAAGAATTAGAGAAACACCTGATAAAAAATGACCTTAAGATGCTCAATCGAATGTTTAGCTTGTTAGTATTTTTAAGTGTTGATAAAAATTACACTAATAAAATAACAATAATCTAGCATATTATATATGAGTTATGACTTACTATGGATTTAAGTTTTTTTTTTCTTTTTCTTTTAAAACTAATGCATAAAGACATGATGTATATATGTATGTCATGTTTTGATTTTTTTTTTCCTTGAATTACAAATCAATCTGATAATTTTACTTCGGCCCCTGTAAACAAAACCTCCTAGCTACACCCTTGCTACCAAGAGACAACATTGAAATCATACTCAATCAACTTAAAAGGGAGAACAAACAAATGCAAAAACGACAAGACCATTATCATTCACTCCAACGCCTAAAAGGAAAGTCCTAAGGCTTTGTGTTGGTTGGAGTGATTTTAGGAGGGATGGAAAGGGGGGAGGAAAATAGGAGAGAAAATGGAGGGACTAGGAGATGATTGTTTGGTTAGGAGGGAAAAAGATGAGGGAATTTTGGTGAGGCCTAGTGTTTTCTCCTAAATCCACCAAAATCCAATCTTTCTAATTTGGATAGATTTTAGAAGAGAAAACATAGGATAAGAGGGGTCTTGAAAAATGGTTTGTCTTACCTCCAATACTTTTTTAACTGGACATGTCATTTTGTTTTAATGAGTGACTGTCACATCATCTACTAACTAAATAAAATATGGAGATTAAAACTCACAACCACTTGTCATTGTATATTAAAAACAAAATGACATGTCCAGTTAAAAAAGTATTGTAAGTAAGTCAAACCCCTCGAAAAATACCAAAACTACCACTTCCACTGTGTGTTAAAGTTGTTGTATTTGGGTCTCTCTTTTTTTCTTTTTTCTTTTTTCTTTTTTTTTTCTTTTTTTTTTTTTTTGGTTTGTTTGTTTGTTGAATCAAGCTGTGGGTTATCTTCTTCTTTCTTTTTTTCCTTGTTCAACTTCAACAGGTTCTAGTGTTTTTTTTTAATAATTAAAAAAAAAAATCAACAATGGCTTCTTTGTTTCTTTGAATTAGCGGTGTTTTTTTTAATTAAATGATGGCTTTCACCTCTAATACAAATATAAATATAAATATATATATATATATATATAAAACAATAATAAAGCTGCCAAAAACAATAATAAAGCTGCCAAAAAAAAAAAAAAACGTGCCTAGTAATAAAAATATAAGCTGCCAAATGTCATATTTACTTTTTAGTATTTATCTTATAAAAATTGTAAATCCAAAAAAAAAAAAATTTAAAAATTAAAAACTAAAGCTGCCAAAAGAAAAATCGTAATTTTGTTTCTTGCTATAAGTTTATGCTTTGTAAAATAATCATTGTTAGTTCATATAAAAATTTGGAAAAAATGCAAAGAGACCCCCTGAACTTTTATTTTAGCCAATTTACTTCCTAAATTTCACACATCTGCCAAATAGATGTACATATTATTCTGCTGTTAATATGCTAGCAAGCATGTGAACTTAAAAAAAAAAAAAAACAAATACAATCCCATAAAACCTTGATTATAAACTGTTCTTACTAATCCAAAAACAAACCCAAATTATAAACTGTTCTTACCTTCAATTTCTCATTTGTAACTAAGTTCCATTATCTTGAATGAAACAAACAAACTCACATAAACCCCAACCCTGAAAATTAAACCAGACCATGAAACTACAATGGAAACTCAATCGAATACAACAATTTAATTCTAGCAGCCTTTAATTGCAAAAGCACATGGCCCACCGAAGACTCCTCTTTCAATCTCAAATATCTATGTTCGAACAAATCCTACTAGAAAAGCAAAACCATACACTACTATTGACTAGCCACATACCAACTACGTTGAAAAGATCATTGAAACTTCAACTAATAAAACTCATTAGCCACTTTCACCAATTACAGGACACCACTATGAACTTTACAGAGGGCATGAAGAAAACAAAATATGGTAATTAGGTCATAAGCTTGTGCGAACAAATCCTTCTCGGTGAACAAACTCAACTCATTGTTTTGATTATTAGCCTCGAACTTGATGGATGTTGGCGATAATGGTGGCATAAAGAACTTTAACCCTAAATCATCCCTCTCTCCTAGGTTTCTCTTCTTTCCATTGGGTTTCACGATTGAATTTGGTTTTTAGAGTTCATATGCGTGTCATATGACTATTCTGTTAGTATATTAACGGTAGAATAACAGATGCCTTTATTTGCTACATGTGGAAAGTTTAGGGGGTAAATTGGCTAAAATGAAAGTTCAGGGGGTGAAATGGTCACTACCCCAAAGTTCAGGGGGTCTCTTGGCATTTTTCCCTAAAAATTTTAAATTATTACAAATTTTATTATTAAAAATTTACTCATTGTCATTTCATTTCAACAAGATAATAATTACAAATTAAGTATTAAGTACTTGAATTATTTTCTCTCATTTATGATGCATAAGTTGGTAAAACTTATATAATAAAATTTATAATATCTCTAATATCATTCAACAAACTTTTGTTTAGGATAGTCTAAGGATTAAATCACATGTGACTTTTAAGATAAAGGTCATCATATAAATATTATTATTTTTATCTATAAAAAAATATATGAAAAATGTTTCCATATTTTTTGTTACGAATTTTTGAAAAAGAAATGTAATATACTTGAACTATTTACGTACCGTTTTATCACCATTTTCGTATTTTTATGCTGAACTTTTGAAGTGTATTTTTTTAAAATATGCCGAATAATGCTCGTCCATATATTTATCATATTAAACACATACCGTATTTTACTAACTATGCTCGCAACCAAACACAATGAGAGTAGTGGTGGAGCCAGAAATATTTTTTCAAGGTAGGCCAAGCTAAATGTATCATTGTATTCTAGTATCCTTAATTCTTATTATAAATGCATATGATTTCATTTTTGGAAAAAAAAAAAAAAAAATCTTTTACTAAAGAGATTTACTTATATATTTTCATAAACCTATGTTTTAAAATGCTCCTAAAATTAATGACTTATATATGACAAAAAATCAATATTAAAAAGAAAATAAATGAGACACCAATAAATTAATTAAAGTGTATATATATGTTTTAAATTGAGGAGAGGTTGTTAAGTAGCATCAAGTTGTAGGATAGGGCAACGATGGGCAGTGACACGACAACAAGTTCAATTTTCATAATGCCAAATCACATTGTCACCTCAATATTTTTAAAAAAAACTCGATCTATATCTAGTTTTTTTTTTTTTTTTTTTTGGGTAAAAGGAAAAAATGCCAAATTCCATTGTCACTTCAATATTTTTAACAAATTCATTCAATATCTAGTTTTTTTTCTTTTATAAAGGAAAAATGTTTAAAAAGTGGGTGATTAGTGTGACTTTCATACCTAAGCGTTACAGTGATAGTTCCTAATTGCTCTTAGGTGACTCAAGCCTAAAACCAAGGGTGGAGCTATAGTGACTCAAACCTATCAAGCCGTTAATTGGGCTTACTTTAGAAGCTTTTGCTTTTCCATTCCCATTTTCCATGAGTGTCATAGCAGTCAGTTTAAAAATGTATCCACAACAAATTTTTCTACCTTACTCTTCAATCGTGATGAATCAAAGGGTCATCAATGGGCTAGGTCAGGTCGGCCCAGTCCATTTTTACTTGGCTCATGGGCACAATGGGATGGGCATAATGAGCTATTAACTAGTTAACGGGCTGGGCCGAAAGAGAAAACCTCAACCCATGACCCTGCCCATGGGCAATACCCATTTTGTCTTTAGCGGGCTGGGCTATTGGGTTGGGCCTAATGGGCTACCCATGACCTTGTGTTAGTATATTTATTATTTTTATAAAGAAAGAATTAATTTTTTATTAGGGAATAATCAATTTATTTTTTTAAAGGAAAGAATCAAAGAATTTAATAATCAAAAAATTTTTTATTGTCAAATCTATTTAATTTTTTGTTTTGTTGATGAAAACCTATTTAATTTTTTTATTAAGGCTTTAAATGGTTTTTTTTTTTTTTTTTGGTTCTTAAATAAATAAATAAAATGTCAAATGGTTAGTTCAAAGTTGCTAGACTACTAGAAAAATATATATTTAGTAAATTAAGTTTAGCAAAATCACTTTAAGTATCTTAGTGGTTGGCACTTGGGGAAGTTCTCTTAAAAAATTCTTATATAATGTCTCAAGATTAATCATTTATACACCTCCTATATATTTTTGTTATGAATTCTAAGTTATTGGATTGGGCCAACAGGCTGAACTACTGGGTAGCCCACTGGGTGCCCATGGGCATAAAAATTAGCACACAGCCTGACCCATTGAACTAGTAGGCTACCCATGGATCTCAATAACAACGGACCGGGCCACCCATTAGCCCGGTGGGCCGTCGAGCTTTTGGTCGGGCCATGGGCCATGGGCTATTTGGTGACCCTCATGATACTTAACCCATACTTACGCCATTTTCTGCACTATACTAAGGCGGAAGAAGATCTTACGAAGTTAGAGTGCTGGAGCTAAGTTATTGAATCACACCAAATCTTTGATACACACTTCAATTTCGAATGAAATTTTTAAGTAGAAAGAAGGATATATATAAATATAGATATATGTATATATATATATATATATTTATATATTATACATCCTCATTCACAGATCTTCAAATCCAACTTGCCTATTCAACTTTTTTTACTTTTTTTTTATTCTTTTCATTATTATTAATTTGACTCCATAGTCTCCATTGCCATCAAGCGTTTAAGACTTGGTTGAGTTTTGGCTATCATGCTCATCACCTCCACCCAAAACAAATTTCTTTATCTAATTTTTTTTTCTATTTATTTTATCTTATGGTTTATGATTTTATTTTCCCCTAATTTATTGACACAATTAACAAATCATTATAATACTCTAATTTAATTGAATTTAAAATTTATTTATTTAATGGTTGCTTTTGCTTATAGTGATTTTGATATTATTAATTTCTATTATAGTAATGTCTCATTTTAAATGTAGTCTACCTTTGTAATAACTTGTAATTAATTAAAAAAAAGGGGAATAGGAGAAACTTAGGGGACAAAATAACCTTAAGATGCTCAAATAGTCATTAAATCTCGTTAGTATTTTGTGTACATATGAGAATTACATTGATTAAAAGTTTTTAACAAAAATCTAGTACTATTATAGATATTTCCGTGTTAATTCAGTTAAACTATTGCATGAAAATAAATATATAGTATTTAGCATTTTTTTTCTTTTTTGCAAATTATTATGATATATTAGCCTTGGCCTCCCAAACAAAATTTTCTAACTCTGCCACTACCTAAGATGCTCTCAATAGCAAATTCTTGTAAGCCAAAGCCCCTTTCTACTAGGCCAAAAAACAAGTTGGTATTCTGTATCTAGTTTCGAATTATATAAAACTAGTCGCTAACCCGTGCGATGCACGGGATAGATAAATTTAAAATCACATATATTTTTTTAAAAATAGAAAGTCCTGTATGAAAAAACTATTAATTAAAAGTTAATAGAAAAATTATTTTATCATTTAAAATAGTTTCCCATAGGTATTGTATAGGTATCAACCAAGTAGGATGCATATTTTGAATTTAAAAAAAAAAAAAAAAAGACCGTAATGGTGAGCGGTGGCTGCTTTTGTTTTATTATTTATCCAAACAAAAAAAAAAATTTGATAGGATATGAACAAATAAATTGTAGTAGAATTTGAATAGTTTCCCATAGATATTGTATAGGTATCAACAAAGTAGAATGCATATTTTAAATAAATAAAAAAAGACAAAACTTTGTCTTCTAACTCTCACATGTACCAACGCTACACCACTACCATATGTATAGAGGTTATTACATGCCCTTATTTAGTTTCTTATCAACGTGAATTGCCACTTTTAATATGAATAATGCACCTTCTCACTCCATATTATTCTACTAATCAATCTGAGATTCCAAAATCAAGTAGGAAACATCTAAACCATTCCCATATGGACTATACTTCTCCTTCTTTTTTTAAATACCTATGGACTATATCACAACATTAATATAAAATTAATTATTGACGACAGGAAATTTGTGATTTTGATGGTCAGGAATAAGCTCTTCTTCTTGTTATTGATGACAATTTTTTTTTTTATAGAGTGTTTTTTCTAAGATCATATGACGGTTCTATATATAACATACATAGTAGTACAAATTACACCAACGTTAGTGAAAATTTGATTGATGAAATTGTTAATTATTAAATCAAAATTACGATTAAATCTAATGTTTTAATTGTAAAAACAAATTTTTACAATTAAAATTTCCACATATAGATTTTTTATACTAATAAACTAACTCACAAGTCACAAGAATAAAAATATTATAAAGTAGTAATCATAGAGAGTTAGAGCATGAAAGATGGCAACATGTCCTTACCTCTACATTTACTCTGAACAACTCCATGGATACAACGTTACAAAGTGGTCTCTTTGCAAAATCTTCAATTTGCTATGTGTGTTTTCTTTGTGAAAATTTGAGTAAGTATGAAGGGTTTCGACCTTGGCAGGGGTTTATATTTGTTGAAATTTTTGTTATAGAATTTTAGTTGAAGTAGAATTTTCAAGCTCTTGAAACATATATCTAATAGAGTTTTACTTAAACTAAACTATTGTAACACTTGATAAGATAATTACACGTTGAAGAGAAATAATAAATATATAAGATATATGGGTTCCAGTTAGCTCAATTGGTAAAGTCTGAGATGGTTGTATAAGAGATCTGGGGTTCAATCCCTACCTACACCAAAAACTGATTGGTGTCTTGATCTAATGATAAAGAGCTATCATCAGGAGCGGATGCCATAGGTTGAAACTCTCTCAAAAAAATAAATATATAAGAAATAAAACCTAAAATAAAAAGAATCTAAAATAAAAAGAAAAAGAAAATAGTGGTAACGTTAAAAATTGTGGAAGATTCAAAAGTTTTGGTTTTATATAAATATATATATATATATATTTATATATATAATGATGAATTTGATTAATGTATACCATCTAGGTATACATTAATAATCCTAGAAAAACTTCTTATAAAAAATCAAAAGAAAAAAAAAAAAAAAACTATTTAAAAAGTTAGCCATTTTTCATTTTCTTATAAAAAATAAAATTTTTAAAAAGAAAGAAAAAATAATAATTATTCAGAATATATATATATATATATATGACGGTGTGGTACTCGATATTCCTTATCCAAAAGTCCCCAATACATGAATAAGTCTTGTGCCACATAAAGTGGCACAACAAATGCCACAACTCGCCTATGTGGTGAGTTGTGGTTGGTAGAAGGGTAGTAATGAGTGCATGTGGAGATACTTTTCTATCAACCACAACTCGCCACATAGGTAAGTTGTGACATTTATTGTACTACTGTACCTGACACTAAAAAAGATTCCAATACAGACAAGGTTGGTGAAGAGTGAAGACGTCATGCATGACGTAGACTGACCTAGAGAGCCGCAAATTCCCGACCGTCATTATTACTGAAAAGGTGGAGTAGCTCAACTCTTAATGCTCTGCACGTGATTTATATTTTTCTCGTGATCCCCACTCACCCTTCACTCTTAATTACCTTCGGGCCTTGACCTTGTCAATATCATAATTAATATCACACTTTTTTTTTGCCTTAATCATAATCACAGTCTTTAAAATCTCATGAGAGGGGAAATTAAAAAAAAAATGTCACTAGTACCATTTTTTCTCTCCTGCTGCAAGGTCCACTTTCTAATGTCAATCATTAACCAATCTAGCTAAAATTGAAATTTTGACAACAATATGAAAATCTAAACTTGAAGTCTACGACCACGTTTGGTAATGTTGTTCTAGTAACGTTATTTGTATTTTTTAAAAATACGTGTGGATGAAAAAGTGTGTGAAAATACCTGTAATATTATTTAAAAACTGAAAACATGTATTTAAACACATGTACCAAACGAACCCTACATTTCTCTTTCTACCGATAATTGTGAACTTCAGTAAGAATAGGTTTTAATTTAATTTGTTCATACTATTTTAAAGCCTGTACTATTTTCCTCTATTATACATTTTATATATGGACCGTTGTTCAGTTTGAGATGTATAGTGAAAATTCTCTTTCTTGGGGCTTCCAATTCGGAAAAGTTTTAGGGGGTGTTTGATACATGTGTTTTGTTATTTAAAAACATGTGTGGAAATACATGTGAGTGAAAAAGTGTATGAAAATGCGTGTAATGTTGTTTAAAAACTGAAAACATGTGTTTAAACATGTCTACCAAACAGCCCCTTAGATTTGGACCCAATGTTGCTTTGAAATCTAGGCTGTTTCCCTCTCCCCTGTGTGTGGGTTTGTTTCTCAAAAAAAAAAAAAAAGGTAATTGTCCCACATTACTTAAGAGAGTGTGTTGTGTGTATTATAACTTGCCCCACCCTCCCTTAAAAGTTACCATGGCTTTTGAGTGGAGTTGTGGTGTACCAAAAAAAAAAAAAAATCTAGGCTGTTTCCATGAAACGTGAGGAACAATGTGAGAAAATGTTTAGGGAAAATGCCTTTTTATTTTTTAATACACATGAAGTCAAACATGTTATAGGAAAATATTTCCACTGATAGAATTTTTTTTTTTGGGACTTAATTTCCACTAATAGAGTTTGACCCCATTATCTTATGTAATGATAGTAAAGAATATGAATAAGTAGTGCTTCATTTTAAATTATAGAATAAATTATAGAAGTATTTTAACTCTCTTAGTTTAAGGGCATGTTTGGTAAACTGTAATAGTAATTACATAGAAATAAGAATATGTATTACAAGAAATACAAGACGTTGTAATGTAGTACTTATAACTATTAATTTGTTTGGTGACAACACAATAATGGAACCCTGAAGACAATGAAATGAAAGTATTTTAAAACAAACTTAAGATATATTTTAGGAAATATCTTACTCATATAATTATATTTCCAAAAAAAAAAAAATTTTAAATTTGAAAGAGAGATTAATTATTTTTTATGATTTTTTATTTTTATAATTGTTATGTGCATATGAAAAGTTTGTTTATTTAGAAATATATTAATTTTAGAAATTAATATACTTACTAAGGAATAACTATTACATCTCTTTTAGAGATAAATAGTTATTCTTCATTTTAAAGAATAGCTATTCACAAAGAATAACTATTCCTTGTAATAAAAATATAACCAAATTACTGAACAGTTAAACTGTACAAATAACTATTATATTACAGTCCACCAAACGTACCCAAAATGTATTTAAAATTTAATTTCAAAGTTTCAAATTAAATCTTATATTTCTAAAGACATTCTATTTCTTTTTAGAATAAAAAAGCCCGAAATTAAATCATATATCAATTTATGGTCATTGGTGACATCACAAATAAAAATTTCTATAATGTGATGATATGGTTATTTAAACAAGCGTGTCTTTTCACCTCCGGCCAAAGATGCTTTGTTCTCTGATTCTTGTCATATTTCTCTTTAATGAATGAATTGATTCTAGTTTCAAAAAAAAAAAAAAAAAAGCGTGTCTTTTATATATATCAACATACACGCTTTTATATATCAACATTATTTCTATCAAAGTCGCACAACTTCGTTTTATTTGAAGCTTTCTAAAAAGTTCGTGGCTGTTGATGTGGGTTGGGTTGACTTGGTCAACAAATTAGACCAACTTCAAGGCCTCATAACTTGGTAAATAAAATATTAGCCTTATCATATGTGTTTCGTGTATATGATGAGGTATTTTTGGGGAGGGGGGTTTACTCGTTTTACTCATGGTGTTGTTTTTTATATAAATTTCATCATACTATTTAAAGGTGTATAGACTGAGCTCTTGAAAATGAAAGAAATGAATACACTAAACCAAATCAACATGTATTTAAATATAAACACAATCACATTGGTGGTAATGATTTCTTTACAATATTTGATTTTAGAATCAAATGAACTAATAAAATGAAATATAATAATAATAATAATGATGATGATGATGATGATGATGATGAAAAAGAAAAAGAAAAAAAAAGAAGATAACAACTTGCCCAAACGTACTCCAATTCCTCACAATCTCATCTTTAATTCCGGTATAAGAAACATACCGTTTTGAAAAGAAAGACAATGATGAAGTGAGGAAAAAAAATTGTGGAGATCAAAGGAACTGTGAAAATAGACTTGAGAAAGAGATAAAGAAGAATTTTTTTAAAAAAAAACAAAGTGTGATTTGTAGAAAATTATGGAAACAAAAATACAAATTAATAATTTCAACAATATCAAAGAAAACAAACCTTTCTGAAATTTGAGATGGTAATGAGGTGAGTAAAAAGTTGAGGCAATCTAAAAGTATGTGCAAAAAAACCAAAAAGATATTTAAAAAGTGTGTGAGATATATCTAAATACAGATAATGTATGCAAATTTTTAGGAAAAAAAGATGTTTTGAGTTTTTAAAATTTGTTAAACCGTTTAGTGATAAAAATTTTCGGACAATTTCATTTTGGCAATTAGCAAAAAAAGAAAGAAAAAAAAAAGAGTACATTTGTGGGGGGGAAAAAGGCCTTTTTTTAAAGAAGAAGTTGTATTATTACTTGACTACTAATGTGAGAGAGAAATGTGGAGGTCGAAAAAACGGTTTAGTGTAAAAACTTGGGCGATTTCATTTTGGCAATTAGGAAAAAAAAAAAAGCACGTTTCTGGAAGAAAAAAAAAAGTTTTTAAAAATTTTTTTTTTTCAAAAAGAAGAAGTTGTATTTGTACTTGACAACTAACATGAAAGAGAAATGCGGAGGTGGGAGAAAAAAAACATTTTTTAAAATTTTTTATTATTTATAATTTAGCTAAAAATTAAGAGTTTTTAAATTACTAATTTTACATATCTAACTTTATTATTTAAACTATACAAACAGACGAATTTGAGGTATTTCAAGCATCTAAATTGAAGATCTCAAATAGGAGAAGCCCCTTAAATAGTAATATAGATACTCAAATAACTAAGAGCCATGTGTAAGGGTAAGATACATTAGTGACCCTAGTGCAAGTATAATAGACCCTAATTTGCTTTAGTTTACGTTTAGCATAAGTTTATCTACCTTTTTGTTGTTTATTATTTTCTATATTGTACTAAAGTAAACTTGTACTTTGAAAACATAATTAACAGCGAAGTTTTGAAAAAGCTGCATAATTAAAAACTAAAAGTTAAAAACTAGCCAAATAAGCTAGAGGCAAATAGGCACTTAATGGAGCTCGAAGAATGGTTACTTTACCATCATGAGAAGGATCTCATGAGAAACGATTATTAGGAGAAGGGTAACATAATTATGCAAGAAGTATTAATGGAGTCAGAATAGAGATTCTAGAATATTTGGATTTCGGATCCTAAGTGACATATTTAGGGTCCGTTTGGGAACAACTTATTTAACTGAAATTGAAAACTTTTTACTGAAAGTACTGTAAATAAAGGTAAAAACTAGCTGAAATAGTATAGTGGGACCCATGAATAGTAGCAAAAATAAGCTAAATTAATCCTATTCAGCCATTGCCTGCCACCGATGGAACCGCCCTTCACCGCCCACCTTAAAGCTCCACCGCATGTGTCGGGCGCGGTGTCGGTAGCGATTTCTGAGTACCGAAGCCACTAGGTGCAGCGAACGGTGGTGAGTTTTGCCCACCAATGAAAACCGCACCGCATCGCTTATATATGTGTGTTGTGTGTGTATGTGTGTGTATATATATGTCTCAGTGAGATAGAGAAAGGAAAGCTTAGAGAGAGAGAGAGAGAGAGAGAGAGAGAGAGAGAGAGAGAGAGAGAGAGAG
>JARYZH020002449.1:0-15752 GCA_030021035.2 Notholithocarpus densiflorus | reverse complement strand
GGAGTAGTAAACATTCATCTCGATGAACAAAACCAAAGAGTGCTACTGCGAGGAAAAGCTGTTACTATCATGGAAGGGTCTCTATCAGTTTAGACATTTGGAGTTAAAACTCCATTTTGCATGTATTTTGCAATGAAATAATTCCCCTATGACTGGAATTGAAATTTTCAATCCATAGTTCATTTAAGGTAAAAGCAGTTTATTTTCATCATTAAAAAAAAAAAAGAAAAAATAGTTATAAGGCAATCTTTGGCCTTGAGTATATTTGGGACTATAGGTAAAAACAGTTGAACAAACTTTTTTTGGCAGAGTTATTAGAGGGACTAAAATCACAATTGATCCAAACTTAGATTGTATAATTTTCGTTTTAGTCTTAAAAAATTTTATTTTATGTAACACCTTGAGATAAGGGGAAAAAAATTAATGATCCAAAGAAGTCTAGGATTAAAAAAAAATATATAAGTGAATAATATAAAGAAAGGCTTTTAAAGATCATAGCTTCGGATTTGTTTGTTTATTTAATGTAATTTTTCAGCATATAAATCAGTTAAAAAGAAATATCATCTTATACTTCCATGTATAAGTTATCAACACTATCTGTAAGAACTTGAAAATTGATGGCCCAAGCCCACTAAGAAAAGTAGTGTATTGTCCTTCAAACCAAGCCCAAACAATAAAAGGTAAATATGTAGAGAGAGGGAAGACAGTTCTGGTGTAATTTTAAGCTAAGTTCAGGTCTAAGGCCGAATAGCCTAAAGTAACAAAGGAAAATAATTCACGTTGTAATTGAGAATAAAGCTCTTCTCAGTCAGGTCCGAGGTTAAGTTCTTATATATGATTGATACAAGTTCTAAGTCAAGCAATGCATTGTTCACTTTCTTGTTTATCTTCTGTAATTATTTGTTTGAGTAATTTTTAGTTTACACGTTACTATCAAAAGTAATGTAAACTTATATTATAAGGCCACAATATTTTTCAGCCAAAAAAAAAAGGCCACAATATTTATTAGTTTTTATGTGTCTTGCACTGTTGCTCCTTTTTGTTGATACCACCACAATAATACGTTGTGGTTCACGGCGACAAGGACGTTGTCTACCACTTCTTGTTAATTCCTATCTAACCCTAAAAAATAAAATAAAAACCGAAACAGTAATTTCAGAATTCAGATCAAAGCAAATTTTCTTCCATATCTGCTTGAACCCTATGCCAGAATCCTCTGAGAGGGATCGACCAAAGCTTCCCAAGCTGAAAGCCGATCTCTTTCCCCACTATTTGTCTTTTACCTTCTACCATCCTTCTTTGTTAACTTCAGATTTGTGAAACCATCTCTGCTTGAACTTAAACTCTTTCCTCTTCCAATAACTTCACAACCAAATAGAGGTACGCAGCTGCATTTCTTCACTCAATTGTATGCTTTCTTGGTTTTATCAGTGTGCGGATTATAAAGCAAGTTTTTGACATCATCTTGACACTTTACTGTGGTACTTTAAGCACACGTTTGTGGATAAGAGTAATTCTAGGTTGCTTTTAGTATGAAGCCCTTCGGTTACATAAAGGGCCAATGCATCAGTAACGACGGAGCTATACTGATTGCAATGACTATAGATGGCAAAAGCACTATCCAATGGGCCAAATCATTGTTGCCGGAATCATAAGCCGGCATTTTTTCAGCGAAAACATTATTCTTTATCACCAAACAATGAACAAAAACTCCTTAAGTATTGAATGAAACAAGTCTGCAAAAACCAAGCTCTATAGCCTTGATTAATGTTTTTCGAACAGCCAGGCATCTGGCTGCCATTCGGTTGCAAATGGCATAACTGCAACCTGCAGAAACTTTTCCCGTCAAAACATGATTTTGCTGCATGGGGAAAAACCAACCCATTTGCAACATCTCTGCCGGTGTCCCTCCACAACTAGACACTTGCGCTGGTACTCTCCAGCAGTTACTTTGATCCACCACCTGTACATCATAGGCATCTGCATACCTGCAAAATGAAAGCTTTACTGAGCAGTGAGCACTAGCACTTCATAAAAGCAGACTGTTTTACACTCTTAAACATAACTTCATTGCGGTGATACTCTGGTGACTGGTCACAATGCAGTTCATTTGAAGAATAGTGTTAACATATGACCGCAGAGAGAGATGTGTTGAATTCACCAGGTGCTAGCACTAGACATTTATAAAATAGAAATCCATGATCACATATGCATTATTTTTTTAAGGAGCAATCATTCACTATAACATATTAACAATGGTGTAGAATCATTTGACAGCACCACTTTAACTAAAACCACTAGATCTAGATAAAAGGCCCAAAAAGGTGAAGCAGGAGTCTCCTTGATACATAACCAGATCCACCCAAGCCTATGTTGTGACTAGGGGTGGTAATTTTTATTTATATCCATGAATCCGCTCATTACCCACCTTATTTGAATAAGTCTTAACTCAATCCATTTGAGTATTTGGGTTAAATGGATAAAAACTCATTTGGCTATTTAATTAGATGGATCTAAATGGATAAATCCACTAATATCCCCAAACCCATTTAAAATTTAAAATTAAATAAACCCAATAAACCCAATAAAATCTAAAACTTAAATAAAAGGAAACACTCTCAGTCTCACTCTAGATAAACCCAGTAACCTCTAGATTTCTAAGCCCAGCCCTTAGTCTCACTCTCAGTCTCACTTTCCCTAAGATTTTCTCAGTATCTAAACACTTTCCCTCAGATTTTCTCAGTAACCAAACAAAAGAAAATTCTAGAGAGAGAACGGAGATGGAATCGGAGTTCACCAGAGGTAGTGTATCAGCTTCTACAGGTGTTGATTTGGCGTTCGCTTTCAACGATAGCAACTTCTCGGACCGGCAGCTCTGGATTGAGATTATGGGCGATTCGCTCGAGAACCGGCCCGATAACGAAGGCTGTACAAGTATCTGTAACAATATCGCCGATTGGGCTCGCCATCGAAAGCGGAGGCGTGAACACTGGAGAAACCCATGATTTATCAAACAGCGTCAGTGCCGTCGAAACCACTTTTTGTTCTTGTTTGGTGCGAAACTCACAAGAAAGCGTTTGGGTGTTTTGGTTTTCGAGAGTTTGTAGCAGATTCTGAGTGCCGTTGTCGTCAGGTATGGCTTCTTCTTCTTCGTTGCACTTGTTGGCGTTGAGTTCGGTGTGAAGCTCATAAGAAAGCGTTAAGTCAGTGGAAAATATTTGAGTGTTCTGGTAACAGTTTTTTTTTTTTTTTTACTTTTCATTTTTCGAGTTTTTCTGTTTGGTTGCCGAGAAAGTTTTGAGAAAATTAGGGAAAAACTGTATTTCAGAGTTTAGACTAAAGTTCAAGTTAGTTCTATGAGTATTTGTTTGTTTGCTTAAAAGATTGTTTGATTAGCTAGGTATTGGTCTGGGTGAGGAGAAGTTCTGTTTGGTTTGTGAGAAAGTTTGGGAAAATAAATGAAAATGAAGTGGTTGATGTTGTTATAAAGCTAAAAGATTTTAATCCAATTTTCAAGGGTCTGTTTGGTTTATGAGAAATTTTGTAGTTGCTAACTTAATTGGAAAATCTAGTAACAAGTTATTTATTTATTTGGGTCATATTGGGTTAAATGGGCGGATTACTAATTAAATGGGTTGGACGGGTAATAAATAATTAATTTATATATAAACGGGTCATAAATGGATAAATGGGTAATTACACACCCAACCCAACTTATTTATGACTCAACCCGCCTATTTACCACCCCTAGCTGTGACCCGCATGAGATCCACCAAAGGCCATGTAAACCCTATAATACCTGATATCATAAAATACACTATATCCGATGCATGTTAACTTCACACGTGTGAGGTACGAGCCAATATGAGTTATGCTAATGTCACAACTTATTCCACAACTCGTCCACGTGACGAGTTGTGAGTAGTAGAAAGATGACCTCACATGGACCCACCATCACCTCTCTACCACTTACAACTTGCTACGTAGGCGCTTTATGTGTCATAAAGCGTGCCACTTTATGTGTCACAAGCATTATTCAAAGAATATACCTCTTCACCAACCAGCTGATGTGCTTTGACCAATGCTACATGTACATCTACGAAAATGTTTTGACAACAAACTACATTCTCGCTGCTTCTAAAACTCTCTCACGGCAACATGGCAAAGCTACCTGTGAAGTACTATGTGGTACCTCTCTCTATCTCTCTCTGTTATGTATGTGATATATATATATATATATATATATATATATATATATATATAAATATATATATATATTTATTTATTTATATATATGTATGTATATATGGGATTCTGATGAGTTGGGTTTTGGGTACTGGTGGACGCGTTCACTGACACAGCTTTCAAGGGAAACCCAGCAGCCGTGTGTTTATTAGAGGAAGAGAGAGATGAGAAATGGTTGCAAGCTGTGGCAGCTGAGTTCAACATCGCCGAGACTTGTTACTTAACTCGGCTATCTTGGTCCGACTCTCTTGACTCGTCCAATCCTAGGTTCCGTCTCAGATGGTTCACTCCTGTTGCTGAGGTCTCACTTCTTAATTTCACTTCCACTCTTAAAAAAACCAGAATTTTAAAATTGTTTCAAAGTGCTACCTTTTGAATTTTAATATTTGCCTTTGTGGGTGTTCTTAGTTCATCTTATTATATTTTAATTTTAGATCATTAGAATAATAGTTAAAAATTTTAAATTGGGTGCTTCCTATTAGCTTTTAGATCATGTAGTAGTTGATCGTGTTTTACAATTGGAAAATGGTAATGATATTGACGTGCGGATGAATGAGATTGTTGCCACTTCAAAGATATGATAAATAAATATATTCATTACTTTTTTGTGATTACTGACACATCAGTCTGTAAGATTTATGTAAAAAATTAATTGTATATTTATTATTACTCTTTGGTCTTTAGAATTTCAAGGGGTTGGCCCTATATATTAAGGTGGAGTATGAGCCACATATGAGAGAAGTGTTAGAAGAATATTGTATTGGACAATTCTATGTGTTTGGCCTCACTTCTTAGAGGGTGTCTAGATCACACAAGTGAGGTAGAATGCTAGAATAAGGATTAAATGATGATAAATGGCTTATTATACTTTTTTTTGTCCTTTAAATTTTGTGACAAGGAGTATGATTTTACTAGAATGTGATTTAACTTTTAAGTGCATTATCAAAGTTAGTTAGATTCAATTCCCATAAAAAAAGAAGAAGTTAGATTCAATTATAGGATTAGATAGACCTTGTTGTATTTATGATTGTTTGTTTACTTATAAAAATGAACATCATTGATCATATTATAATCTAATTGCATGCATGTGTTTTGCTTCAGTTTATAGTGATATGACACGATTAGTGCTGTACTTTGGGTTCTAATTGGTGTGTGTCTTAATCTTTTAGCTAATTCAGGCATTTATGATATACTAAGTGGTAGTGAATTCTTGATCAGAGGTAGTTAATAATAATACATTGGATTTCCTTTTTGGCAGGTTGAGCTTTGTGGCCATGCTACATTGGCAGCTGCACATGCATTGTTTTCATCTGGTTTGGTGAATTCCAACATTATTGAGTTTGTCACACTCTCCGGAATTTTAACTGCTAAAAAGTTCCAGGAAACCAAGGCATCTAATATTTCGGATATTCAGAATGATGAATCGCAAGATTGCTTTCTGATTGAATTGGATTTTCCAACTATTCCAACAATTGATTTCAATTCTGAAGAAGTTTCATCAATTTCCAATGCCTTGAATGGTGCTTCTGTGATTGATATAAAGAAAACTGCTACTTCAGATGCCCTCTTTGTAATGTTCTAATACAGTTTATATTTATTTTCTTTTTCTTCAATACCTTAGTTAGTATCTTAATTATCTTTAGTGAAATATTCATTGCGAAAATTTCAAAAGCTTAATGTTTGCTTAAAATGAATGACATGAACAATATGGTGTCTCATTCATGACTTTCTTGCTCAAATCTTTGGATACAGATGTGTGGTTGGTTGGAATATTTGTACCATTCCTTGTGTTTTTAGATGATTCCTTATGGAGCAATGCCATATTTTCCACTGATTTATGACTACTTCATAAGTACTCAGGAGTCAAGCTTATCAATTTTGCAGGTTGTACTCCCATCAGGAGAAAGTGTGGTTGAAATACAGCCAGAGTTTGATGCTATACGTACATGTCCTGGACTGGGGATAATTGCAACAGGGGCTGCTCCCTCAGGGTCTGGGTTTGATTTTTACAGTCGGGCCTTTTGGCCAAAACTTGGGATCAATGAGGTAAAATTTGTCAGTCTTTGGTCTCAACCAATTGCAATGTTTGTGAAGTGCATGACGCTATAGCTAAATATCTATTGCATCTCTTTACAGTGTTAATAATATTTTATAACTTTGTTAGCATGATCTCTTGAGATAATTCAAAAAGTTCACTAATGTTTAATGTAATAATCATTGCCTGCAGAATGGAATTATGATGCTAATTCTATTGCCATAAACAAGCAAGAGATGTTTTTTAACCTCATTCTCTTCACTAACAGCATTTAAAGAGTAAATGCTTCATACATTGGATAGCTTACTAGTTCTTATATCTATTGTCCCTCTCCTTTCAGCTTTCTAGCTCTATCTTCCTTTTGTCATCTGGAAAAGAAGATAGATAGTAGTGATGAATTGATAATTTAATGACATTTCCCTTAGTTGGAATTCAAAACATCTGCATAATAAAGTTATATAACTTGCCTTTCAGGATCCTGTTACTGGGAGTGCACATTGTGCACTAGCTCCATATTGGAGCAAAAAGCTTGGGAAGTGTGATCTTGTTGCGTATCAGGTATTTTCACCATGTGTATTGCAAACTCATAATTGTATTTTTGTCTTTGTCATATTAATTTTCAATGTTTACTCTGTTCAGGCATCACCTAGAAGTGGAGTACTAAACATTCATCTAGACGAACAAAACCAGAGAGTGCTAATGCGAGGAAAATCTGTTACTATCATGGAAGGGTCTCTTTTAGTTTAGAAATTTGAAGTTAGAACTCCATATTGCATGTATTTTACAATTGAAATAAATGACTATTACTGGGTGGAAGAATCCCCTGGAGCTAGAGTTTTCAAATTCTATAGCTGCAAGGTGATATTTTTTTCCCTTTAAGAGAAACTTTCAATAACTGTTCCACATAACAATGTTTGTCAAGGCAAGTTTTCAAATACAGCTTCATTTTTCTCTATAACTAGTTTTGAAGCACGTGCAAGAGCACGTGTTAGCCAGTAAAAATATTACAATGAAATAAAATTTATTTATAATTATTTAATTATTGAATTGCTCAAAAATTATACTATTAAATGTTTCAAAATACTTCAGCCCTGTCCCCATCACTTTTCTTCCAAATGCTATTTTTTCTATTTTACTGGGAAAGATAACATGTATAAAAAATGTGGTATTTGTAATATTAAGTAGATAATATAATTTTTTATGCTATATTTATGTCAAAATCTAAGTACATGACCTTTTATTTTTATATAAATTAACTATAATAATAACATAGCTCATATTGAACTTTATACAAAAAAGAGCTTTAATATCACAAGCGTAGTTTATAAAGATGAGTATATATTGTGTACAAAAAGAGGTCTAAAAGAACGAATTTATTCATATCTACACATTTGATATCCATATCCACACATTTGATCCACAAAAGGGAACACAAATTGGTACATAATTAAGTAAACAACTATGTCTCTATCTGTCTTCCATGATCCTCAAAATTTTGTTTTTTCTGACCTCCAGTGAAGTTCTCACACACATATACATATTAATTTACTTGTCATAGTAGCTTATATTCATTCACTTTCATTTGGCAAATCAAATATGGAAAAAATATTAAATCTATTGCGCGTTTCTCCACAAACGTCATAGTTTGCAAATTTGAGATGAATAATGAACTCTTGGTTGGAAGAAAGCGTTGCAATGTTTTCTAAATTTTGTATTCCATCCTATCATTAGAGCAATAATGTGAGAAAATGACTAAAAAGCCCTCACTTTTTCTCTAGCTAACACGTACTTAAGAGTGGAGATGGTAATCTAACTGAAAAGCCAACACAGCTGGCTACACTGTAAAGTTGAAATGGATGGCAGCACCACAGAGTTTAGAATAAAAATACTAAAAGGCCCCACTGTTTCTCTAGCTAACAAATGAAGTTACAACCAACAAAATAATTGGAACGAAATGTGTCAGCAGAAAAATAATAGAAACCTCCAACGTTTTGTTTCTCAGCTCACATATATCCAAAAAAAAAAAAAAAAAAGGGCAACGGGAAATCTCTAAAACTGATGACAAAAATACCAAAAAGGGGTCCACTTCTTTTTAGCAGCAACATAGTAATTTCATCATGACTACATATATCTTTACTAGAAAAAGGAACATGACTACATATAACAAATTAGAACAAATCAGCAAGCCTTTCTCCAAAAAAAAAAAAAAAAAAAAAACCAGCAAGAAAGAAAATAATAATCCACATGCAAGATTAACCCATTTGGAGAAGCTACATCTAAATGAAATAAATATAATTTCATCAAATATATATATAAAAAAAAAAGATAAAATGAATAAGCTAAACCAAAACAAAATCTCCATCTTTGTTAACAAACCACCAAGACTTTCTTAAAAAAAAAAAAAAAAAAAAAAACCCAGCAAGCAAGAAAGTAATAATTCATATGCAATATGAACCCATGTGCAGAAGCTACATCTAAATGAGATAAATATACTTTCATAAAAAATAATAATAATAATGAGCCAAACCAAAACAAAATCTTCATCTTTCTTTCTCTCCAACCTTCTTCTTTTTCTTGTTTCTTCTCTTTCTCTCTCTTGTGATGGAAGCAATTGACTAATGGGTCATGGTTGACCCCCTTTTTTTCTATTTGTTCTTATCTCTCACTATTTCTCTCCATTACCGTGTTGCTTCAGTTTGTGTGTATTAGTAAAGTGGTTGGGTATCAAAGGATTAGGATCCGGTGTAATACCTAAGGTATTGTACCAAGTGCAATTCACCTCAGTTGTCTCACAAAATTTTTTCACTTTTTACTTTTTTAACTTTTACTTTTTACTTCTCATAAAGTTTTTCTTTACTTTTTTTAATCAATGGTTGAGATTGAAAGTTGCTTTTTACAACTATCAATCACAACCATTAAAAGTAATTGCATCAGCAATACCCTAAGTATTGCACCTGATCTCAATCCGGTATCAAACGCCTCAAGCAAAGAGATAAGTAAGGGTCATCAAATAGCCCACGGCCCACAGCCCGACCTAGAAACCCGACGGCCCACCGAGCTAATGGGCGGCCCGGCCCGTTGTTATTGAGACCCATGGGTAGCCCACTAGCCTAGTGGGTCAGGCCGTGGACTAGTTTTTATGCCCATGGGTACCCGGTGGGCTAGCCCAGTAGCCCAACCCGTTGCCCAGCCCATTGGCCTAACCCGTTGGCCCAGCCCAATAACTCATAATTTATAACAAAAATATATAGGAAGTGTATGAAGGATTGATCTTGAGATATTATAGAGGAATTTCTTAAGAGAACTCCCTCAACCACTAAGATACTTAAAGTAATTGTGTTAAGCTTAGTTTACTAAATATATATTTTTCTAGTAGTCTAGCAAATTTGAATTAACCATTTGACATTTTTTTTATTAAAGATAAAAATAAAAAACTATTTAAAGCCTTAATAAAAAAATTAAATAGGTTTCCATCAACAAAACAAAAAATTAAATAGATTTGACTGTAAAAAAATTTGTAATTAAATATTAAATTCTTTAATTTTTTCCTTTAAAAAAATAGATGGATTATTCCCTTATAAAAATTGATTCTTTCCTTATAAAAATAATAAAATAATATGCTAACACAAGCTCATGGGTAGCCCATTAGGCCCAACCCGATAGCCCACCTTGCTAAAGACCAAATGGGCATTGCTCATGAGCAGGATCATGGGCTGAGGTTTTCTCTTTCGGCCCAGCCTGACCCAGCCCGTTAACTAGTTAATAGCCCATTATGCCTAGCCCATTGTGCCCATAGGCCAAATAAAAATGGGCCAAGCCGGCCGGACTCGGCCCATTGACAACCCTTAGAGATAAGACAAGATAAGTAGAGCAAAAATGACAAAACTACCCACACCTTTTCACTCTTCTCATTTAAAGTTTTAAAGGATAAAAACATAAATATACCAAAACATGTCTGCCAGCTAGCACTTTTAACATGACAACAAAAAGACTAAAAATGGCCCATTTTTAGTTGGCTCACAAATGAAGGTAGGACCAATTTAGTAATTTCAATCAAATGTGGATGTATTCCAAAGAATCTGCTGGACTGCTAAATTTTGTTTGCTGTGCTTCATACTTTTTGTCATCTTTTATATGGAGCTCAACTGTCATCTTTTATATGGAGTATAGATGTCTTCCTAAAAGTTTCTTACTCTTACCTTGAAAAGGGTGTAACTTTGCACTCCATTGTTTGAGATATTGGAGACAAAATGATTGCATTTGCCTTTTAAAAACTTACGTTTTCATTGATTTTCCATTAAGAATCTAGAACAAACTAGGAACCTGGCAAAATATTCAAACATCATATGCATCAACCTTACAAAATGATCTTAATTTTGACTAATACTTAACAGATACATACAAGTATTGCAATTATTTTATTTTATCTTATTGGGTAAGTACAACTATTTAAAGATCAACTATAACATGTTATTAAGCCTTTCGCCTTATCATAATTTTTTTTATGATAAACTTTATCCACCATTTCTTTGTCTCCCTCAGTCTTTTGATTGTTCTTCTAGATTATTCATATTATTCGATGGTTTAAATATAATGTGAATGGACATAATGGACTATGTAGACTAAAATGGACTTAATGAACCGAAATTCTATGCTGATGTAGTTCAAAAAGAGCGAAATAACAATAAATGAGTAATTGCCATTACATTTGTATATTCATAGCTTTTTTTTTTAAAAGGACTTTTACTTAAATTTAGTCGGACAAAAGTAGATCAAAATGCTATGTTAATATGGCTTAACAAGAGCGTAGCAACAATAAATGTTATATTGAAAGTTTTAGATATTACGAGTTTATGATATATAAATATATATATATGTATATATTATAAATAAATTTAGATTTAAAATAAGTGCTATTAATCTAGAACTGTCTTTTTTTCATTATGTAAGTGCACAAAAATGGGCTGAATGGACTGAAGTAGACCAAATTAGACTAAAGTGGATAGAATAGACTGAAGTGGTCCGAATGGATTGAAGTGGACCAAAATGGACCTATTTGAACCAATTGGACTAAAGTTGACAAAATAGGACCAAAGTGGACAGAATAGACCGAATAGGACCGAAGTTTTCAAATAAAATAAAAGGTAAATTAGGAGATTTATTAACATATCTCTATTGGCCTAGGAATAGGGGTGTTCACCAAACCGCACAAACTGCAAAAACCGCACCAAAACCACCTGCAAAATAGCATAACCGCACCGCATCGCAAGTAATATTGCACCGCACCGCAAGTAATATTGCACCGCACCACACCACACCGCATGGTGCAGTGCAATTTGCAGTTTTATAATAAGAAAACCGCACAAACCGCACCTCACCGCACTCTCTCTATATATTAATATATTTAATTATTTTTAATATTAAATATATTATTAATAGTTTAATAACCCTAGTTTTCAAAAAAAAAAAAAAAAAGTTTGATAACCCTAACAAGTGTTGATTAAGAAAACCAACCCAAAATAAAGAAAAACTAGCTCAACAGTTTAAAACTTGGAGCAAAATAAAGGGAAAAATTAGTTTTGAGCTGGGTAGAAAAAGCCCAAAATTTGAAATATATACCAATTTCAAATCATTCAAACCACATCTTATACACCGCACTGCATATGTGACTGCAAAAATGAGGTACGGTGCTGTTATGGTTTTGGCTAAACTTTAAACCGCACCGCACCACACATGTGACCGCAAAAATAAGGTGCGGTACAGTTATGGTTTTAGCTAAACCGCACCGTAAAGTGCAGTGCTAAAAATGACCCAAAACCGCACCGCGAACACCCCTACCTAGGAATATATATTGCTAATATGTTAAAAAATTGAATAAGTATATTTTTCATTTTAAAAAAAAAAAAAAACAAAAAAAAAACAAAAAAAAAAACACTACTCCCTTGTACTTAGTTATACCCGATTTCTTCATTATTACACTTTACCCCTTGTGCATTGGAGTGAAGTGAATATGTGCCTTTCCGTCATTACTCATGTATGTTGCACTTGTGATACGATTTGGGAATATAAACCAACCAGCTCACAGCCACAGGTCTTAGATTCAATCTAGTTAATGGGGTTTCTGAGATGTGTTATATGGACATGAAGTAGAATAGTTTATATATCTATATACACACACACAAACCACCAAGTTGGCAAGTTCGTTTTTTATTTTTTATTAATCCAATTCTTTCCTCAATTTGCTTTCTGATGTCCGTTGACCATTTTATATTAACAGAAACAACTTCATTTTCAGTGCATCAGAAATTCTCTGGGTCTCACAGGATGGCAATGAAACCTGTCAAGTACTATGTGGTACTGTGTGTGTGTTTTATAATCTTATATGTATGTGTTGTATATTTGTGAATGAAAGTCTGAGTTGGCATTGGCAGGTGGACGCGTTCACTGACTCAGCTTTCAAGGGGAACCCAGCAGTGGTGTGTTTCTTAGAGGAAGATCAGAGAACCCAGGAGTGGCTACAAGTGGTGGCAACCGAGTTCAACATCCCCACCACGTGTTACTTGACTCACCTCACTCAGTCCAACTTGCCCAATCCACGGTTCCGTCTTAGATGGTTCACTCCTGTTGCTGAGGTATGTACTTTCATTTCCATACATGACTGAGAAAGCAATATAGAAAAGGAGATATATTTATTTGGCACAAATGGAGATATATTCTAATTTACCTGAAAGAAAAATGAATTAGTTTAAGCATACTTAGCTGTTCTTGATAAAAATTTGGCGTCCCAAGTAATATAATTTTAAATTATGAATCCTATGAATTTTGAATTTCTTTATATTGTGATACGATTATTAATGTTAGTGATATCAAGGCCCCAAATTGTACTATTCTTGTCAAGTTCATTGTATTAGGAATCTTAATCCTAACCATAGTACTATAACCTTAAGGTTAGTTCAAGGTTAACCTGTAAATAGTCCAATACTTATTCGGTTCATTTGTAACACACAAAGCTAAATAGTAAAACGGTAGACGTTTAGAGGTTTTTTTTGCTATGAACTTACACCTCCAAGCTGAACCACTTGAATTCTTTATAATCTTTCTTAATTTTTTTCTTATTCCAACATTGTATTTAGAGCTATGTCTTGCCATTTCTAACAATGAGTTTGAGTTAAGATTGTTTATCACTTAAATTTCATACAAGTATTAATTACTTTTAAATGTACTTAAGATTTCTTATTTTCTTTCAAAATTGAACATCTTGCCATTATTTATTTACTTGTAAGTCTTTTAGCATTGAATTATTGATCAAATGAGTAATTGATACCTGGCCTTTTGCAGGTTAAGATATGTGGTCATGCTACATTAGCTGCTGCACATACACTCTTTACTTCTAGTTTGTTGAATTGTGATGTCATTGAGTTTGTCACAAAATCTGGAACATTAACTGCTAGAAAGGTTACAGATATACAAACAATTGATGGTTCGAATATTCAGAATCATGAGTCACAAGACAGTTTTCTTATTGAATTGGATTTTCCTACCATCCCAATGATTGATTTCAACTCTGCTGAGTTTTCACCCATTTCCAAAGCCCTGAATGGTGCCTCTGTGATTGATATAAAGAGAACAGCAACTGAAGATGATCTCATCGTAACATGTCCTAACATTTTCCCTTTGATTTAATTTTTCTTTCATACTTAACTTTCAAAGTTCATAACTATAGTAGTTATATATGCATTGAAAAATCTTCGATAAAATATACTTAAAATGAATGATATGAACTAACTTGTGTATGATTTGTTGACCTATTGGAATCATGGCTCGTTCTTATTTGCAGCCATAATTGTTGGGTTAGATGTATAATAGGTTGTAGTATGTCTATTAAATGTTGTGTGTCTAAGTGAATCTTAATGGAAAAAATGGCATCTTTTTGTCTGGTTTTAGAATATTTTTAAGCACCTTAAAGTAATGCCTATCATGTTTCTCCTAAGATTTTGTGGTAGGAAAAGCATTGGAATGGGAAAACTATAAGAGCAGAGATATGTAAATTAGCCTTGGCAGCTGCTGTCTATCACATTTGGCAACAAAATGCTATCCTTCATGGTGGGGTTTAGAGACAGAATAAAGAATTATTCAATCCATTAAGAGAGAAGTAAAAGCAAGAATTGAGGCTAGAGGGGGGTATATGAATTCCATTCTGAATAGAGCTTTATGTAGTAAATGGGGAATTTCTCTATGTGTTCTAGTGTCCCCATGGTCTAAGTGATAGTTAAAGTGAATGGCTGAAGGTCTGTAATGTGTTGTCTAGTTGGTTTTTCTCCTTTTATGTTTGGAGTTGATGTTTAAGCATTTGTATTTTGTAAGCTTATTCTGCTCCTGTGGTAGCAGCCCTTCAGCTGCAAGTTTCAGTTGTATTGAAAATTTCTATTTATTTCAATAATATATCTAATTCATCAAACCCTGACTAGTCTATTGAGGATTCATAACCGATCCCATAACTTTGGAACTAGCACTTGGTTGTTTCATTCATTGAAAAGCTTATCATGTTTTGCAGGTAATACTCTCATCTGGAGAAACTGTCGTAGAACTTCAGCCACAGTTTGATTTGATATGTAAATGTCCTGGAAGGGGGATAATTATTTCAGGGCCTGCTCCCCTAGATTCTGGATTTGACTATTACTATCGATTATTTTGCCCAAAACTTCGGGTCAATGAGGTAAAATATGTTTGGCATTTGGTCTCAAACAATGTAATGTTATTCAAGAACTTGATATATTATCAATCTCTGTTTGGTCTCTTTATTGCATTAATAACATGTTTCTGATTATGTTAGAATGAACATTGAACATCTCTGGATACATGATTCAACAAGTCATGAGGGACTTTTAAGGTTGACACAGTTTAATGCACTTATTAGAGCCCGCATAATGAATTGATTAATATTATTCGATTGCAAAAAACAAACAAATGAGAGATGTTATCAGACCTAAGTAATACCCTTTACTTAATACGGCTCTTGTGTTGAATAGAATGTTATTAGACCTAAGTAATACCCTTTACTCAAACAAATGTCGCCATGTTAAAGGATGCTTATTCATGTGTTGAATAACTGAGTAATTCTTGTATCTAATTTTTTTATAAAGTAATGACTTTGTACCTTGGATGATACTAGATTGCAGAAATAAAATGAGAAAAAAGAACCTCCCCTTCTTGTAATTGTCTAGAACTAAAATGAAACTAGTGAAATTTCCACTTACCTGTTTCACTTCTTTCAGGATCATGTTTGTGGGAGTGCAAATTGTGCCTTAGCATTGTACTGGAGCAAAAGGCTAGGGAAGTGTGATCTTGTTGCATATGCGGTATTCTTGCCTATCTTTAGTGCATGTAAACTCATCATTGTAGTTGTTGTCTTCATCATACTAATTGACATTGTTGATTCTGTTCAGGCTTCAGCTAGAAGTGGAGTAGTAAA